>ML796781.1:291717-317836 GCA_009831015.1 Picea engelmannii | reverse complement strand
TAAGTTTTTAATAAATTAAATTATTAACCCCTTTAACTTATTACCCATGTCATTGAATGTGATATGTAATTAATTAATTAATCAAAAGTTATAAACAATTAATTAATATTATTAATGCTAATCAATATTTAATTAAAACCATATTAGGACAATTAATTATCAAATTAATTATAATTGATAATCCCTATACGTCTATTTAAGTGGGGTTGTTTACAAGCCATTCTGATCATGAAATATTTAAGTTCCCTAATGACCTTCACCTGAGTCCTATCTAGTTGTATAACGTGTTTATCACTTTTGAGAGGGGTTGCGTTCAATTTCTTGTTGATTGACAATGGCGTGACATTGGAAGATGCCCATGAATCGACTAGGAAATTATGTAGATTTATGTTAAAAATTTCAAACGTCAAGAGGAAAGGAGGGACAAAAGGCCTCCCCCTTTTGTCTAAAGAGAAAGAATTCACACTTGGTTTATTTGTTAAATCCGTAGGATATGGGACCTCACCTTGATTAGTGCTTGTTATAGGGGATTCTATTTCTTTTAAGGCCTGCAACAGAAAACCCTTTTGTTAAGGGATTCTACACATGTCCATGACAGATACATTAGCCTTCATCTTCTTCAAGTCCTCTACCAAATTGTAGTCTAGTTTAGGAGCACCCGGTGTGACTATGTTTGTGGGATTTTTTTGAAAGTAAAATAGGGGTTTGGGGCGATCGGTCGTTGGACTCCCTCTAGATAACTGTGTAGTGGTGGGGTTACTTTGGATCGATTGAATCCTACCTCGCATTTGTACAGCTAGAAATTCACTGGGAGGTTCATGCACTTCAACAACGTTGTTGAAAGGCATCATTTTATTTGAATATTATAACAACATGGATGTCTCTTCCGGGGGCTCTTGAATTTCCTTATTGATGACGCTTATCGCCGAGCCACCGGGTTGTTTGGTTAGGGATAATTCATCTAGGAATTGGTTAGCCATTAAATTCATAGCATGAAACCATTGAGGGAAGTCCCTTTCTGAATGATTCTCTTGTTGGTACGTGAAGAAAGAGTCAAATGCTATAGTCCCTAATTCGATGTTTAGGTTAGATGGGGGAGGTTCTATAGCTTTGAAGGGTGGATTTATTTTTAAAAAGGGTTTATAAGGTATTTGATTTTGGTTTCCCTCCCCAGCACTCATTTTCATATCTACGATCTCCTTGGAGAGTTTTTTTATCATCCACTGCAGGTTTTCTAGATCTCCTCCTACTTTATCAAGCCCTGGTTATGTTTTTTTTCCCAGAGGTATTGTTAACAAAATTACTCTCTTAGGTAAAGGTTGGGTTTCCTTTTTTATTAGTGAGATCTGACCTTCTTTGCATACTTTCATTTGAAATTCAATGGTTTTATCTTCTTTGAAATTTTCGGATAAGGTATGTTTGGCAGCCCTTTTTACGAACATGGAAATAGAAGTTGGGAGAGAATTAGTGTACACTTCAATTTGCAACTCCTGGGTAGGTTTAGCTTTGGGTTGAAATTTGTTCAAAATAGTGGTAAATCTTTGGTTGAAATATTTAACCTTTACTTTTGGACTCATAGTGGCGGCGAAAATTTCATCCATTAAGGCTCATGTGGTTGTTTCTTCCGCAAATTTGTCTAATAAATCCTTTTGAAACTTTGTCCATCTAGTTATGGAACCAACTAGCAAGTTAAAATACCAAGTCGAGGCTGAATTATCAAAGGTATAAGGAAAAATCCTACACACTAAATCTTCATGTTTCACATTCATCAATATTATAGCTAAAATGAACTTCTTAATATGGTCCTCAGGCAATCCGGAGGTTTCGGGGTCAAATTTAGGAAGTAATTTTGTTGGATGCCGAGGTAGGTTATGCACCCGTCCTGGGATTTCTAGAGAAAATATTTCCAACCATGTTTGATTATCATGAGGTTGATTTCCCCTTTCTTCATTCTTATCGTTATTATCATCCATGTCTTTTAATTTGGAAGTTGAGCAATCTTAGTTCGACCCTTCCTCATCGGATTCAAAATCGTCAGGTTCAGAGTAGTTACCGACGGGTGTTTCGGGTATCAGATTAAGGGGTTGTTCGATATTAGTAAGGGAAAAATCTATCAGTTCTTCTATAGTGTGAACAAATACTTGTTCAAGGGTGTCAACAATTTTTCTGCTCACTTTTTTATTACGAGGAATTAAAGGAGATAGAGGTAATGCTCCAATTTGTCAGACGTAATCTCTTGTGATTCTTTTGAAGTTATTCAACTCCTCGTGGGGAAGAGAGTAAGGTATTTCAGGGTACAGTTGTTCTTCCTCTTCGTTTTGAGGTGATTTACTCGTATCGGGAGTACTCTCTATATGTGGGTTGTCTCGAAAATGACTAGCCATGCATGTGGGTTGTTTTGAATCTATAGGCTATGTAGAATATATTATCAGAAATATTATTATCCATTCATTCGGAGGTTCAATCCCTCCTTCTAGCGCTAATTCTGTTGATGGGTTCAAGATCCCTTTAACTCAACATCAGGAACCAAACCTTCCTAAGAGGCCCAATTAGACTAGTAAGTTTTTTATGAGTGGTAAGGTTCTCCAGATTCGTGATCTAGTTGGGTTTATCGATGGGCTTCAATGGTGATTGACTGATATGTATTTTTTGTTACGGCTTTTTCCTAAGGCTAGCAAGTTCTCTTTTTGGTTCTTTTCTAATGTTATAACAAAAGAAAGATAAAACTCTAAACTAGATTACATAGAGAAGCTAACTATGTGTTTGGGGAGGAGGTTGGGATTAGGATAACCTTTATACCCTAGCTCGCAGACGAAGAATATCTAAACAACTTCAAACTGGCATTAATACCATTTTAATTAGTGGACATTCAACATTGTCTGATATAACAGTTACAGAAAAGAAACATGCATGTGAAAAGAAGTTAGTGCAAGAAAAGTAATTCTCAATGCTCTATTATCAATCATAGGTTAACACAATCAATTACTAGTTATCAATTAGAATAAAAGCATTGTTACAGCATTATAAGATAACTTTAAATACAGGTACAGTAACTCTTACTCAACAAAGAAACAAATATCGAATCTGAAGACAAAGATAATCCTCCTCGGTCTAAACGCATTCTCGCCTTAGATGATAGAAGTGTCTTTGGTTCTAAACAGAAATTCTTAATTAAAATAAACTTGCAAAAAAATAGTTCTATTACAAAATTTTAGAAAAGTCTTTCTCTCCAAAAACCATCAACCTTTAGTGCAAGGTAGATGCCCTTATTTATAACAAAAATTAACTACTCTAAAAATAGTTACTACAGTGATATTAAACTGGGAAAATGCCAAGTGGTGAATTTAATCTATTTGTTCTCTTATGCTTCTCTAATGGTTCTACTGGAGTGGATTGTTCTTCTCATACTCTGACCACTTGAAGAAGATATATTTGCATGTGTTTTCATATAGAAACCTGTGTTGATCCACCGGAGCAGAGAAGACCTCTTTTATCTCTACTGCTTGTTCCTTGTACTTTATTATCTTGACACTTAAGCATTTTAGAACTGCGAGAGATTTGATTGGGTGTTCCATGAACTACTTCACTTGACCTGAGGTCATGCTTGAAATCTGCGAAATATTTTCTTCCCATGCCGAGTCTTTCTTTGTGTGTCGTTTGACTATGTTCTGAAAATCGTTGAAATCCTCTGGTGGAATGAACTCTGGTAGGTCAATGCTTTTCATCTCTCAATTGATTTTTTCCCAAATTTTCCCACACTCTCTCCATATGTCCTGTATCTTCCACTAAGGTTCTTTGACCATACTTACCCAGTATTCAGCTGCCATCCTGATCTGGGAGATGCTTCTATCCATCATCACTCAGAAGTCATGCTCTTCTATGTATCGGCCTTTCTGTACTTCGTTGATGTAGTTGATCCACTCCAAATCCTGATGCACCTTTCCATACCATCTATAAATGTCTTTACAGGTTTCCAGCCCCATGAGGGTATCTTCTTGAAAATCAAATATGCAAGCAGTGAAGAGATTTCTTTCGTTTGTGAAGTGTGCATACGTTTTTCGGAACTCACTCTTTAGGAGTATTATTGCATGTGTTGAATTCTGGTAATACTATGCTTGATGGGGCAAATGGTCCAGCTCTTTCCTCATGGCAGCTAATTCCTTTTCATCCCCTTTTTATCTATCTAGTGTGGCATCGGTTATGGCCCTCCTTGCTCCAATTAGCTCGACCATATTATCATTTTCTGTGTCGAGTAGTGTCTCCTCTATGGTGATGAGAAGTGTGCTATCAAGCATGAGTTTCATTTTCTTGGTCATTATTCTCATCACAGCCTTTATTTTTCTATCATAAGTGATTGCATGTATATCGATGATTTTTTCTATTGGTTCAGGAATCTATTGATCTCCCCAATTCAGAGTGTTTCCTAGGCTTCCTACCATGTAGAAATGTTCTATGACCGGTTCTTGTAATTCCTTAGTAGGGGAGGTTTTTGTATGCTCTAGTTACTTGGCCCCCTGTTGGTCCTCATCAGCTGGTGGATTCTTCATCCTAGCTGCGGAGATAGGAAAAGGATCAACCTTAGTTGGGGGTCAATTTTTGAACTGTCAATTTCTGGTTGTTGTGTTTCCTCTTCATGTTCACCAGCACCCAAGTCATTCTTGGAGCTATCCTTTTGAAGTTGTGTTCCCACTTGATTGTAAAATTCAATGTCTATAGTGCTTCTAGCCTCATGGTCGCCTTCCTGGGTATTTGGGATCAAAGTGTTGAAAGTTGGAGCAGATGTTTCCCCTAGTTCTTCCTCTTCTGTGATTGGTATCGGTGTTATGTGCGAGACCTCTAAACTTTCCTCATCATCCTATATGGTAATTAATTCTATGAGTAAATTAGGCACACCTGTCCCATTTTATGCTCTTTTTATCCTCCATTGATCTATAGTGGTCATCGGTGATCCTTCTTCTGGGAAAATAGAGTTGGTGTTTTTTTTATCGGAGATTTCCTCTGGGGGATTTGTCTCTGAGCCGTTTAGCTCTTCTCCATGATTTATTGTGTCAGTCGGGGTAATCCTCAAGGGTTCTATCAAAGGGTTAAGTGGGGGATTTTATTATGACCTTTGTATATCTCTTTGGGCTTCTTCCAGTAACAGCATCCCCCTCCTCTTTGCTTCTGTTTCTTCTAGTGCTCTGTTTTCGTCTCTTACCCTGAGAGCTTCTTGAGTTGTTTTCTCTATTATATAAACTTGTTCATCCATGCTCATCGCTTTGAATTTGGTCATATTCAGGTTATCCCTTCTATGGAGTACTTCCTCCCAATATTGGTCATCCTTAGTGAATATTTCATCTTCAAAACTATCATGAGCATATAGCCAATAGGAGGATACATGTGTCGCATGTTGGGGAACTAAACCCTTGAGATCGTGCTTGCAAAAGTGGCATGTGTGAAACTGTTACTCGAGTTGATTCAACCCTTCCTGTTTTGCCTGCGTAGTGTCTCTAACCATATAAAATCCTATGTGGAAACCATAGGGAATGAAATCTCTTTTCTTGTCTTTGACCAGGGAGGTTTTATATCCTTGCAAGATAGGTTGGTATCATATCTCTCCCAATATGAGACGATATGGGACATGAACAGGGAGTAGGTGGGGTGCACCAGTAGCTCCAAACACTCTGATGTAGGTGCTAGTTTCTTCAAAGTACTAGTGGCCTACCTTAGCTATCATTTTTTTTTCTGCCACCGAAAGCCAAGGTAACTCTTTTCTAAAAATGATGAATTATACCCTAGCTATGAACTCATCACATATCAAGGCACATGATCTCTTGTATCTATTTTCCTACAAGATGTTGAAATACACATGTACAGGCAATTCGAAAATATGCCAGCTCAAATTCATACCTGCAAAAACGTTCCTTGCGCAAATTACATCCAACAAGTAGGATGCCATGTAGAAGGTCGGGACCTATTCTTCCTTTGGTGTATGATCCTATGAAACATTAATACTTGGTTTCTTGGAGATAATGGCTCCCCAATTGAAACTACTCCTGGATATCGCCACAGTGTATGCCAAGGGCATCCATGCCTCTAAAAATTTAGAGCAATCCTTTTCTCTGTATAGTCGACAAATCAACTCCATTAGATACATGTAAGGCTCTCGAAGATTAAATGTGTTGTACCATCTAGTGCTCATGTTTGTGAATTTTTTGTCCTCTTTCCACCATAAGGATAGCAATCGTATGGTATCATGTAACTCGTAAAACTTGACCAAGAATTATGTGTTTAGCCTTTCCTCTGAGTCTCTAAGTTTGTAATACTTTTGAACATCCACCGGAAGGAAAACACCAACACATTCGCCTTCCTCATTGTTGATAGTGCACTTCACCATGTCTTCATGGTCAATTATCCACCCCAAGGTTTTGATGCATGGTGGAACTGGGGTCTTTCTAGCTGCCCTATGTAGATTTGACCTCCTGATGTTTGGGAACACTTCATCATCCAATATTCAGACGTCTGGATTGTTGTGAGGTGTGAACTCAGGGTAATCCTCCTGACTAATTTTGTTGTACAGATCTCCCCAATGTGGGAGCACCACTTTATACCCTGTGCTTGCCTCTATTTCATCGAACGTCGGAGGTTGGGTAAACTGCATCTTGGTGGATGTGCGAATAATAGATTTCGTCTTTGAGAAAAAATCAAGTTCCCTTGTGGTTCCTGGTGTGGACCCTTCACCAACCTCTGGTTCTTTCAGTTTGGGTGTTCTTGGCGAGCGCCTAGTTGTTAGCTTCCTTGGAGGAATTTTCCTGCAAACAATCAGAGTGAGTGGCCATCCTCTACGAGTATTATTAATGAAATTGTAAGTGCGGAAATGATACAAATGATGTATACTTCTTCCTTGCACAATTTTAACCTGGTTTTACTGGTACTCAGATTTAGAGATCAGGTTGTAAACTCTTCAACGCGCTACCTCTCTCCTTCGTCTACTTCGGGGAATAAGTGATTTGTGCACAGAATATCACATTTGAATATGTCCTTCTAAATTTGAACTGGGAGCATACTTACCTTGTCGCATCAGTTCTTAAATGCAAGGGTGTAAAATGTGTTCTGCACATTCCATCATAGAATCTAAACCATGCTTGTGATTAAATAAAATGAAAGATGGTGGCACAAAAGTGAGTTATTTTGTAGTTCATCGGTGGATTCAAACTTTTATTGTTTGGTCGACGCGCGGGATAGTAATGTGGGTTGCGTGAAACATTAATTGGCCTATCAAATCTCAAAATTTGATCCTACTTCTGTTGAAAGTGTCCCGTCATACTATCAAGTCTTATCATATTTTCAAAACTAGCATGATCGGCGTCGGGGGACAATAGAAGGGTCTTCAAATGGTACTATAGTATAGAGTGGTCAGGATCACCGATGTAGAATGTGGAAGGTTCGATGAAAATTTTCGGCCTATGGTGACCTATCAGTCTATCGATAGTAACTGAGTGAATCGTCGTCGACACTTTTCTTAGATGTTGTTCATTGATACCTTAAGGTGAAAGCTCCGATGTCGACCCAAAATTTCCTACAGTGCTAACGTGGAAATGTTGACCTAGAAGTATGGCTATGACACGGGAAAGACTAAGTCGTACGGATTATTTACGCGGGAGAGAGATGTGGAGGTTGATTTTGACTTCTTCATGAGAAACGCTTCCTTGGCATCGGTGATTTTTTTTAGACATGTGTCCCTAACTATTGTGCCCTATGATGTCAACGTTGACGACGTATTGACAATCGACGATCAGCGAAGTGTTAAAGTTAATGTTTCTGTATTTTTGTTTCTCGAATTATGCCGACGCTGAAGATGTATCGATGATCGGTGATCGGCGATGGTGGTCGTTCCCGTTCGTGATTTACCTATCGAATTTTGACGATGCTAAAAATGTATCGGCGATGTTAAAATATTGTCTTATAGACCAAAATTCATCAATCAGTGATCGTTTGAAAAAGTTTTAAACCGTGCACATTTCGGGCCTTTCACACAATGTTACTTAGAAAATTTGAATCTGTCAACAATTTTAAACCAAACAAAATATGGCTCAAAAAAAAGAAAAAAATCCATTCATTCATGCCACAGACTCTGATTCAAAAAAATTGAAAAGTGGTACCCAAAAGAAAGAAATTTTGCAAATTATTTTAGGGTGTGTTGAGTGCTCAACACCACTATGTCCACTTAGCCACTTTGTCAACTTTATTATTTAATTAATTTCTCCTTGCAACCACATTGACTAGGAATCGTCTTGAAGACTTTCTAGAATAATTGACTTCTTGTTGACCTTCTAGGGGCTTCTAGAATACTCTTGGGGGTCCTCCAACTTCACAAATCCATATCTCACTAATCGTGAGGAACCACATGGTGTTCCACATATCAACGGAAATGGAATGACATGTACTATCCATATAGAATAGTCTTACCTTCATATTCACTAATATTGATTCCTTTGTACCTAAAACAAACTCAAGTCCCTTACCCATACCTTTGCGCTACCATAATTCGTTATCGGACTTCTCCAAGGGTTGACAAAAATCTAAAATATCACTCTCCAAGGGTTGACATTAATGACAACCAACAATCCAAACCAACTGTCCATCAACCTAAGCCAACTGTCTAACAATAATCTTCATTGATTCTTGGGAGTACCCTACTGTTGGCGACGGAAGTCACTCCTAGATTTCTTGCAGGAGTAGAGCCCGGCGCCCATTAGTTTTTATGTCACAATAGTTTGTAATGGGTATAAAAAGGAGTGATCGAATGGAAGCAAACTCGGACGATATCGTTTGAACTCTGAAACTAGGCCAAGAATGCATGGGCAGGTGAGGTCTTGCATGAACTTCAGACAGTGAGGCGTAGTAAGGGTGAGTAAGGGGAAGACTTATATCAGAGAGGTGTGAGGGTCTGTAGTAAACATCAAGCTTCTAACAGACTATAGAAGAAATCATCCAAACACAAGATCTTCTTGCGCTCAAACACAGAAAACTAGAGAATACAATAATGCATAAATAAATCCTTTATCATGACATAATTGCAATGATCCGTACGAATCATTCGTTTACGAAATCTCTTAGCATGAGACAAAAAGTAGACGAAGTAAGAAAGATTGTCTGTCATAAAGAAAGAAATCTCATATACAGATGCGTAACCAGAGAACTAGAGTCTGCGCTAAAACTTTAAAATCAGGAGCTCTGCTCTACCATCGATCCCTACAAAAATGGCTAAAATGCCTACATATACTTTTCCCCCCATTTTGCCCAGCAGAGGCGTCCCAGGACCTTCAATGTATGGCGTCTTCTCAATCAAATCTAACCTGCATTCTCCCATCACACGCCACCTTAATTTTGCATGGCTCATGCCAGGGGGTAGCTGAGCCCCTAAATACTGAATTAGCGTGTGCAGGCTCCCCTGGCGAGTTGAAGACTCGGCGTGGCTTTCATGAAAAGAAACAGTGTAGAGGATCATCTTGGGTAGACCTTTAGCTGGTACATCCATACTCTTGCAATAAATGAGTGAGGCAAGGTTTCACCCACCCTCTCTCTTCTTCATTCAATTCCAGCAGGTACCAAGCTCTTGATCCTGTCGAACCAGCCTCTGAAAAACACAGTTTCCACCTTCTGAGACTTGACTCGGCACTTTTGGCCCCCCTTTTGTACAGTCCTTCCTACTTTCTCACATGACCATGGGCTCCGACCCTATGCCTATTTTCCAGAATGTTGTTGGCACTTCGGGGTTCGCGGATGTGAAAGGAACAGGACTTTTCTCTTTCAAAGTTGCGATGGGCAAAATGTCGGGAGGGCCTAACGGTCACCACGCGTTTCCCACAAAATGAACTGTTGAGACTTCTTACGGTGCTTTGGGGCTCGAGTTGCCAAAAGATGAACATTAGCGCCCCTCCTCCAGGCTTGTTCCTTTATGACCAGGCGCCAAAACCATGGGCCTAATTCTGGGCGCTATCGACCTTTCGAGGTTCGAGGTTTCGAAATACGAAAAGGCAAGGAGCGCTTACTGCTCAAACTCCCGAACACCGACATGGCACGGATGCGTGCCGCGTGTCCTTGAGATGAACAGCCAGGGTAGCTTCGCTATTACAAAGGGGTTGTCCCCCCTTCACAGACTCGGTTGATAAGACCTGGGGCTAAGGTTGTAGGCTCGACACCAAAGGTGCTTTCGACGTTCCGTCGATCGGCGATTTCAACAGTAATGAACAGACGGCTCCTTGACTTCCAAAACGTCGATCCCCGATATGTCGACTGGCTGCCACCTGTCCCAATTTAATCAGATGACCCAAGTCTGATTTGAACTATTGGTGCTCCCTCTAACGCTAAACCTCGGGCAACACGGTAGCTCTGAGAACCTGATGACCATCCATCTGCTTTGTAAATAGATCTTGGATGCTGTCAATGATATTTTTCCCGCTCGCTTGAATTGCTACCGGAAAAATGGGTTTCTCCCACGCTGCGCTTGGGCGCTTCCTGTGCAACCTGCAGACCTGGGTACTTTTGTGCCTAAGACAGAAATAATCGCTAACATTAGGCTCCATGGGGGATAGAGTCGTCCCTGTGATGCTCTAAGAACTCCTTCTGCAGCTTCAGTGCCTTGCTATTGGGCTATGGAGTCACTTATTAAGCCGAAAACACGCAAAAAGAAAGTAAACAAAGAACTAAAGGACAATATTTACAAACAAGGGAACCGTCTGAGGCTCAAATAAAACATTTCTTCAGAAAATGCCCATTCACTCGGCTGCTGAAAACCTCTTGACCCTCCAGATCTTGCAACCCATACGTGTTGTTGGAGAAAACCTCTGAGATCTTGAAGAGGCTAATCCAGAGGGCGTCAAACTTGATGTGTTTTCCTTTATCCTGCCTGGGGGCATCCCACTTAAGTACCAAGTCCCCAATCTCAAACTCTTTCTTCCTGACCTTCCTGTCGAAATCCTGTTTGATCTTTTCCTGGTGACTATGAGTTGCAATCCTCACCTGCTCTCTTATCTGTTGCACTTCTACTATATGATGAATCCTTCTGATCATATGATCTGCTTCTCCCTCATAGTCTTGAAAGAATTTCGCCACAGGTAAGGCGAGCTGAGTAGGAAAAATCGCCTCTGCCCCATAGACTAATTGAAAAGGCGAAGTGCCCAGATATTTCTTCATTGTCACACAATCATCCCACAGAGAAAACTTCAACTTTGAATCCCAAGCCCTTTTGTTGTCTTCCAACAGTCTTTTGATGATCCTAATTAGGCTTTTGTTGGAGGACTCTGCTAAACCATTGCCCTGAGGATAGTAGGGGGTGGAGTGAATTAGTGAGATCTGGAACTGCTCACAGAACTTAATTAGAGGCTCAGACCTAAAAGAAGAAGCATTATCGGTGACAATCCTGCTGGAACAGCCAAATTTGGCTATGATATCCTCCAGGAAGCTGATAATTACTTTGTGTGATACGCTTCTGGTGGGGACGTCTTCTATCCACTTGGTGAAATAATTCGTTGCAGTCAGGATCCATCAGTGTTGACCACTTGAGGGAGGATGAATTTCTCCAATGAAGTCCAACCCCCACTGTTGAAAAGGTGTTGAAGATACTATAGGCTTCAATGGCAGCGGTTTGAGTTGTTTCTTTCCTGAGAACCTTTGGCACTTGATACAAGCTCTGATTTCTCAGCAGACATCTGGAAATAAGGTGGGCCAGTAATACCCAGCTCGGAGTATCTTGTGAGCTGTGGTTTTCCAGAAATGATGACCTCCACAAAGGCCGCTGTGAAAATCAAACATAACCTTCTGGGCCCCTTGCGGGTCCAGGCATCTCAGAAATACCCCTAGAGAGTCTTTCCAGTACAAGATTTGGTCAATGAGGCAATATCTGACCGCCTTGAGCTTTAAATCTCTCACTTTGCTTTTACCCATTCCATCGGGGGGCTTTAACTCATGCAGGAAGTATAGAATGTCACGATACCAGGCGCAGTCTGCCAACGATAAGCCATCTTGAGAGCGTTGGCTGGGTAGCTCAGCTTCCTGATTTCCTGAGTGAGTGTTGATGAAACTAACTCCTAAGGCTTCGTAGTTGGATTCATCCAATAGCTTGGCTAAACCTTACCCCTTAATCAACTTGGTGGGCTTTATCTCTAAGTCAAATTCTAGGATTTTAGTGATCCATCTGCCTCTTCTCCCATCTACGTCGGGCTGCACAAGGATGTCCTTCACAGAAGCTGAATGGACGTATGCAGTTACCTTTGAATGCAAGACGTAAACTCTGAAAGCTTTGAGAGATTTTACTAAGGCATAGGCTTGTTTCTCCATGATTTCATACCTGCTCTCTGCGTCTCTTAACGCCCTACTAAAGAAGGCAATGGGCTGCTCTCGCCCTTCCTGATTTTTCTGCAATAACACCGCTACTACCGTATCGAAAGAAGCAAAAGAAAAAACTAGGAACGGCTTGGAATAATCTGGACCAATCAGCACAGGTGCCTCAGTTAGTGCCCTTTTTATTTGGTCAAAATATGCCCTAGGCTCAGCGGTCCATTTCACTTCGTTTCCCTTCCTGAGCATGGTCGTGACATGCTTCACTAGCTCGACAAAATTTGAAACAAACCTCCTTAGAAAATTATTTTTTCCCAAAAAGGCCTGAACCTCTTTCTTAGATCTAGGAAGTGACAGGGTCTGAATCGCTTCTACCCTACTAGGATCAATATCCACTCCCTCTATTGATACTATATGGCCTAATAACTTCCCCTCCTTCATAGAAAACAGGGACTTCTTGGGATTTAGGGAAAGACCAAATCTCCGGCACTTCGAGAAAACTCTCCTTAAGTGGCAGCGGTGCTTCTTATCAGACCTGGAGAAGACCGTGATTTCATCTAGGTAGATCACTACAAACTGGTATTTTTCTCCAATGAAGGCTATATCCATGGCTCGCTGAAAAGTTGCTCCTGCATTCATTAGCCCAAATGGAATTTTGGCATACATGAATGTGCCCCAAGGAGTGGTGAAGGTTGTCTTCTCCCTGTCCTCAGGCATGACCGATATCTGATTATAGCTGAAAAACCCATCAATCATAGATATCTTGGATGCACCAGTTACCCTCTGCAGTATGTGTTCCATCTTAGGTAGGGGGTAATTGTCTTTCTTTGATCTTCTATTCAGATTCCTAAAATTGACACAAATCCTGATCTCTCCGCTTTTCTTTCTTACCGGAACCAAATTGGCCACCCATTCAGAATATCTCAAGGGGACGATGATCTGGGCATCTAAAAGATTCTTTACTTCTTTCTCCATGACAGGCAGCAACATGGGATTTATCTGCCTTAGCTTCTTCCTGAATGTCTTAGCTTCTTCCTTCAACGAGATCTTGTGTTCAATGACGGATGTGTCATAAGTTTTAAGGTCTTCGTATGTCCATGCGAACACATCAGCAAACTCTCTCAGCAACCTAATATATTCGGCCCGTTGTTCTCTGGTCAAACTGTTTGACAATTTGAAAAACTTAGGCTCCTCCTGTGTGTCGATGTTGCATTTGATTGTATCATCATTTTCATTTGAGACCCTTCCCTTTACCGCCACATCATTCCCATCGAACAACCTTTCTAAAGGGACTAGTCCTCTCAGGATGTGATTTTTAGGCAGCTGGATAATCTGGTGGTTAGCAATTTTGTTTAAAAACATCTCAGGGTGAGGGTCACTTTCTAGATCGGGATCCTGATCAATGTGCACCGCAGAAAATTCATCAACAGATTGAAGGAACCTTTCAATTTCCATATCATCCTCAAATACCTTCCAATGCTTGGCGTTGTCGGGTACGGAGGGCCTATATCTTATTTCAACATCATTTTTTACCATAGGCGGAAGAGGAACCTTGAGCATACTAGCTGAGACAGCTAAAGAATTGGCCAAAGTATTTTCTCCCCTCGGAATGAAAGAAATGTTAAAAGCCAAGAAGAAATTATCAATCAGGTCCCATACTTCATTCCTATAATTTATGAGCCGGGGATTATTAGCACGATAAGCATTTTTGACTTGCTGAATAATCAACTCATCATCTCCAAATATTGTCATCTCTTTAATTCCCATTTCCTTTGTGGCTCTCATACCCAGAACAAGAGCTTCATACTCTGCCACATTGTTGGTAATTTCAAATTCCATCTTGTATAACAGGGATACGGTCTCTTGACAAGGTGATATAAAAACCACTCCAGCGCCAGCGCCTTTGCTAGAAGAAGCTCCGTCAAAAAACATATTCCACACAGAGGGGCTTGGAGGGGGAGTCGGATAATCAAGACTGGGTTGCTTTCTAATCTGGAAAGGGTCTTCAGGAGCATCAGTGAGCTGAAATAGGCTAGACCCCAAATTGGTGTCAATTGCAAAGATGGGGTGATTGGTGGGGTTCACTTCATCACTGACAATGTAGGCCAGTTGAGCTTCTCTGTATAACCTAATTTGTTCCCCTTCGAAGACTGGAATGGTGGCATATGTGAGATCCATCTGTAGTGTCCCTCCAAGCTTTTTAATCCAAGATCTGGACAACAGCATACCAAATTTGGGGGGAACGTCGGCTACCACAATATCCATGACCACACTTTTCATGGGCAACTGAAACAAGGAAACCACCAGGTCTTTGATGACTCCTACACATTTCACTCTCCTTGAATCGAAAGAGTACAAATCATGATACGCTTTTGTCACCTCCAGTCCCAATTCTTCCATTACTATTTTGGGCATAAGGTTATGGGAAGCCCCTGAATCCATGAGACAGTTATGCAGTACTTTATCATGTACGTTCAGGGATGTGTAGAAGGGAGGGGATGAGTCATCTCTATCTTCTACCATGGGCCCTAAAACAACTGTCGGCCTTTCATCTTGGAGATTTATTGAGTCGGTGGAAGGCTGAGGGGGGTCGGACTGCAACAGCTTGGAGAGGGATCTCTTGAAATCTTCATTTTTAACTAGTTCAGACAGGGGTACAGGGATTCTAATCTTCTGAATCTCATGTTCAAAATTGAAGGAAGGAATAGACGTAGGAACTTCCCCTGCCTCAGTGACAGGTTCTTTGGCTGTTGGCGAAACATTCTAAGCTTTTTTTTCTTTAGTAGTGGTTGTTGCAGCTTTAGTAGGCCTCTCCGTTGTGGGGGACTGATCCTGGTTATCAAAATTTCCTTCTTTCCTCTTCGACCTGAGATTATATCTGTTAGAAGTGTTGCCAGCTCCTTCCCCTCTACTCAACTCGTTGATTTGAGCGTTGATAAGGGATTCTTCATATGCAGATTGAGTCAGATGAGGAAACGGGGACATGTCCTCAATGCAATGGATCTCGGGGTCGAGTTCATCCACCTCCTCCCCTTCTTTGTGAGAAACTAGGTTGTTCTAGAGAGGGGTCTGAATCCTCTGATCATCTCTATCCCTGTTCCTTTGTTCCCTAGGAAAATCCTGTGGCACATGGTTATTAGGCTTCCTGAAACCTCTACCGTCTGCATTTTGGGGATTTCTATAGACGGGTTTCCCTTCTAATTCCCACCTTTCCATCCTGGCAGAAAGTGATTTTAGCGCTCTTGTTGTCTCATCTGTCTGGAGGGGTAGGGGAGAGGAACTGGATGGAGAATCTTCAGGCCTCTGCCTAGATATGTTTCTACCAACATTATTCCTGAGTCGGTCAGCGGCCAATATATTAGATTCTACTTCCATGGTTGTGTCATGCATGTGAGCCAGTGTAGTTTCTCTCCTTTCCCTCAACAGGAGGCAGAAATCAGGATCAAAGGCGCTAGCATAAGTGATCTTTGCAGAGGCTTTGGAGGGTTTTATCTCAGCGGGGATTCTATTGTACATTTTATTAAATCTCTTAGAGAAGTCAGAGACAGACTCTCCTTCTTTTCTCTTTAAAGACCCAAACTCAGTCATGTAATACACGAAATCCTTTTTATCTCCCCACTGTCTCAAAAAGGCACCATCCAACGCTTCTATCCCATTGATAGATCCAGGAGGCAGGGCCTTGAACCATTTTCTAGCTTCGCCTTGAAGGCTATGGACAAAAATGCTCATCCATACATCTGCGTGCATGATGACATTATCATCTGTAAAACTATAAAAGGCTTCCAGGTGTTCTTCTGCGGATATGTCCCCCTCGCATGTAAACTTAGGCAGTTGCTTGAGGCAACCATCTGCTAGAAGGGCATTAAGTGGTTGAGGTAGCACGAGGGAAGCATACCTAGTGGCTATAATGGCCTCCATTCTGGTCATAGGGGGATTCGGTCCAGCCATAGGGATATTATGCGGAGGAGAACACAGAGGAGAAGGAGTTCAAAATGGGGATACTGGGGATGGGCTTCTAAGGGGAGTGGGAAACAACAGGGGATTAAGGGAGAAGGATAGTGAGCTTAAGCTGGCGGATGCTTCTCTTTGTGCAGAGGCGGTGACCGCGACAAGAGGAGAAGTGGTAAAGCTCAGAGTGGGGAAATCTTATTTGGTCGCAGGTCTACGCCAGGATACGGCTTCAAAGGAGACGGGAGTGACAAGGATTTCTCTCGCTAATCCCAGACCAGGGGAGGAAATCTCAACAGGAATACTCCCGAAATTCAAGAAACGGGAAACTTCAAACGACGGTTTGCTAGGGAACTGAGGCAGAGAAAATGGATTTTCCACAAAGGGAGACAGCGGAATACCTGGTTCGGTGGTGGATTCTCCTTCAGAGGATTTTCCTTTATCGAGAGCCACCTCCCGATCAGTTCCAGGTGTAGCTAGAGGTAGCTGAGGATGGGACCGCGTGTGTCTACCTCTTAAAGCCACAGTTGACGCGACAGGTTTGCCACAGTGGAGTCGTCACAATGGAGTCGCCAAGTGCACAGCAGCAATCATCGAAGGCTCTGATACCCGATGCACCTTCAGGATTCAGAGGCTCAATGTCGTTCAAATCCGGGGAAAATCTTCAACTTCGTCCCCGGCAACGGCGCCAGAAATGTTGGCGACGGAAGTCACTCCTGGATTTCTTGCAGGAGTAGAGCCCGACGCCCATCATTTTTTATGTCACAATAGTTTGTAATGGGTATAAAAAGGAGTGATCGAATGGAAGTAAACTCAGACGATATCGTTTGAACTCTGAAACTAGGCCAAGAATGCATGGGCAGGTGAGGTCTTGCATGAACTTCAGATAGTGAGGCATAGTAAGGGTGAGTAAGGGGGAGACTTATATCAGAGAGGTGCGAGGGTCTATAGTAAACATCGGGCTTCTAATAGACTGTAGAAGAAAGCATCCAAACACAAGATCTTCTTGCGCTCAAACACAGAAAACCAGAGAATACAATAATGCATAAATAAATCCTTTATCATGACATAATTGCAATGATCTGCACGAATCATTTGTTTACGAACTCTCTTAGCATGAGACAAAAATTAGACAAAGTAAGAAAGACTGTCTGTCATAAAGCAAGAAATCTCATATACAGATGCGTAACCAGAGAACTAGAGCCTGCGCTAAAACTTTACAATCGGGAGCTCTACTCTACCATCGATCCCTACAAAAATGGCTAAAATGCCTACATATACTTTTCCCCCCATTTCGCCCAGCAGAGGCGTCCCAGGACCTTCAATGTATGGCATCTTCTCAATCAAATCTGGCCTGCATTCTCCCATCACATGCCACCTTAATTCTGCATGGCTCATGCCAGGGGGTAGCTGAGCCTTTAAATATTGAATTAGCGTGTGCAGGCTCCCCTGGCGAGTTGAAGACTCGGTGTGGCTTTCATGAAAAGAACCAGTGCAGAGGATCATCTTAGGTAGACCTTTAGCTGGTACATCCATACTCTTGCAATAAATGAGTGAGGCGAGGTTTCACCCACCCTCTCTCTTCTTCATTCAATTCCAGCAGGTACCGGGCTCTTGATCCTGTCGAACCAGCCTCTGAAAAACACAGTGTCCACCTTCTGAGACTTGACTTGACACTTTTGGCCCCCCTTTTGTACAGTCCTTCCTACTTTCTCGCATGACCATGGGCTGCGACCCTATGCCTATTTTCCAGAATGTTGTTGGCGCTTCGGGGTTTGCGGATATGAAAGGAACAGGACTTTTCTCTTTCAAAGTCGCGATGGGCGAAATGAAAAGAGGGCCTAACAGTCACCACGCGTTTCCCACAAAATGAACGGTTGAGACTGCTTACGGCGCTTTGGGGCTCGAGTGGCCAAAAGCTGAACATTAGCGCCCCTCCTCCAGGCTTGTTCCTTTATGACGAGGCGCCAAAACCATGGGCCTGATTCTGGGCACTATCGGTCTTTCGGGGTTCGGGGTTTCGAAATACGAAAAGGCAAGGAGCGCTTACTGCTCAAAATCCTGAACGCCGACATGGCATGGGTGCGTGTCCTGTTTCCTTGAGATGAACGGTCGGGGTAGCTTCGCTATTACAAAGGGGTTGTCCCCCCTTCACAGACTCTCTTGATAAGACCTGGGGCTAAGACCGTAGGCTCGGCGCCAAAGGCTCTTTCGGCGTTTCGCCTATTGGAAATTTCAACTGTAATGAACAAATGGCTCCTTGAATTCCGAAACGTCGATCCCCGATACGCCGACTGGCTTCCACCTGTCCCAATTTGATCAGACGACCCAAGTCTAATTTGAACTATTGGTTCTCCCTCTAGCGCTAAACCTCGGGCAACACGATAGCTCTGAGAACCCGATGACCGTCGATCTGCTTTGTAAATAGATCTTGGATTTTGTCAATGATATTTTGCCCGCTTGCTTGACTTGCTACCGGAAAAAGGGGTTTCTCCCGCGCTGCGCTTGGACGCTTCTTGTGCAACCTGCAGACCTAGGTACTTTTGTGCCTAATACGGAAATAATTGCTAACACCTACTAACTTCCTATTCCTTCAACCCAAGTCTCAAGCCAACAGATGTCCTCTAATTTTAGGAAGGCCTTGGTTGGTCATAGTAGATGTATACATTGGTTGTATAGCATGCAATATGACTATAACTAATGACCTTTTCAAAAAGAAAATTGTTTTGTATCCTCTTTCCCAACCTTTGATAATAGAAAATACTCCTATGTGGGTGGATGATGAAGAATACCTCACACAAACAAATGAATATCTCATCTATACAATCAACACCTCCTTGACTGACAGTACAATTGATGAGGACACCTTCCTTGAAAATTTTCTGCAAAATCAATATCCAAATGATGTGAAAATAGAAGGGATAAATGATGATAATGTATCTGAAATTTCTGCTGAAAATAACAGAGAATTGTGGATAGATTTATTCACTGTTGAAATAGAAGATACCACTGTCAAAACCATAGAGATAAACCTTGCAAAAACACTCAAAATCAGCAATAAAATTACTAGTCAGCAAGGACAAAATCTATTAGATGTGCTAAAACGAAATGTTGAATATTTTGCATGGGATTATAAAGACATGAAAGGCATCCATCATTGTATTTGTACTCGCCATATTTACATCAAGAAGGACTGCAAACCTATTAGGAAGCCCCAAATAAGGATGATTTTTTGGCTTAATCTTCACTTGATCATAGAGTCATTGATTAGGTCATTGTTGGGTTTACCATCAGTGGTTTACAAACCCATGGTAATTGATGTGAGTCTGTGCATGTCATTGCATGGATATATCCACACCGTGCATGTCTTTTCATGGCTATGCATTTCCATGCATTTTTTCGCATGGCTATCTTGAGGCCATGCATGTGTTCACATGGCTATCTACACTCCATTCATGTTTTTTCATGGCTATCTTGAGGCCATGCATGTCTTTGCATTGTAATCTAATTCTAGTAAAGGAATTAGGGTTGTAATTGATGAAGCCTATTTACTGGCTTGAGATACTCCATTGTAAGAAGCCTTTGGTAGACTCAAGTGGTCGGTGTTGTCCTGGCTTGGCCAGTTTGGCCAAGGTTATTGGTCGATGTTGGCTTGACTTGGTTGGTTTGGCCAAGTTTATTAATAGATATATATTAGGTCTGCATGGTTAGGGTTTTCTAGGATAAATATTGGCTTTATGTGCATGCTTTCTTTTTGTGTTATTTCTCTTTCATTGTTTAACATGGTATCATATTCGGGTAGACTAGGACTCTCCGGTGAGAGTGGTCTGATGTTGAGATGCATGTTTATGAAGTTATTGGTAAAGTGAGTGACCTGTGGAAGAGAGATATGCACACAAATTGAAGTGATGGTTCATGTGTTTATGAACCATGGTGAATCACACATAGAAATGAAGCATAGGAAGAAATGCATTGAAGATGAAGTATTCGGTGAATTAGTTCTTTGGCTCACTGTCTTTGGAGCAAGGAGGGATGATGGTAAGAAGTTGGTTGATGCTTCTTGCATCATTTKCTCATGCATACAATAGATTGATGTGGACCATAGGAAAAATCACATTGAGGATGAAGTTGCCATGTTGATAGCATGCAGAACATTGTATGAAATACGCTTGTCGTTTCCCTTGCTCTCATTTATCGTATRGAGGGTAGCATTCAAAGCGCTTCCGRGCAGGCTCGACARTTCCCTCGCACAGGTTTAATGGAGCCTTCAGTGCACCATGGCTGGTGGAAGACAATGGGTACAGGAGGCATGTGCAAGGTCACTTCAKCTCCCTTGGCGCCTCTCCACTTCCTCCGGGTATGTTATGGTTCCTCCCACTCAACTCAACTATTGCATTTGGGATTTTCTTCTRTCATTCTCCTCACTATGTGTTTTCTCAAGCCACTTCCAGTATGGTTTTCCCTCACCACCATGCCTCGGGAGCGTGGTAATCCTAAGAGAGGGCCTTCCTGGTATAGCTATGCAACCAGGAAACGTTGCATCCGTAGGCTTGACWAGGCTTCTTCGACCTCTTTGATTTTTCGATATAGGGAGAAAAWTTTTCCTCCAATGGCCTTTGTAGAGGAGGAAATTCCRGAAGAGAAAATTATGGTTCCACCAGACTCCCTCCTCTACACATTTTTGGATCCCCATGACCCACCTAGCACCAGTAACTCTGCCTCTGCTACAGCATGTGTTGTGGATGTTAAAATTAGTTCAAAAATTCACTATATCATACCCAGATTTCAGCCTCCAATTAAGTCTTAACATCCAAGCATTAAAACTTTTACTAGCTGCACTTAATGAGCAGAAACACTAAATAATATAGTTCTGAAACTAAATCTGCAGCGGAATCATATACTAATAGTGGAAAAAATACCCATTATGCACCATGAAAAATCTGGGTAAAACCCCAAGAGAATAACACAGAAAAATGACAGAATTGAGGAGATTGTTTCTTATTCAACTTTAGGGAAATTTATGAGTATAACAATAGCTTTATATCAGCATTTTCATCTGTACTTCCAGTCTTTTGGAACAAAAAACAACGCATATATCCATTGTAACACAGTCTGAAATCATAAACTGACTTTCAGGACAACCTATATGAACTGTACAGTCACTAACAGCAGATACAAATCTTGGTTTTCGTGCCCAGAATTAGGTACAAATTCGTACCTCACTGTATGGACTTATTATCAGCAGAAAATGTCCTTGAAACTCATGCCAATACACAGCATAGATTTCTGAGCTAGCTGGAGTTGCAAGGCAAGCAAAAAGATGTTGTACGGCCTCCTCCAATCTGTATTGTATGGCCTCCACTGATGTTGAAGCTTGTCTATAGATACGTTCCAATACTCCTAGGGATGTGTGCCTCCTCCTGGCTATTGAAACCCTTTCCCTCCAAGCTAAGAAAATTCCTTGGGATGTGTGCCCCTTCAACTTCCCTCAATATCTCCTCAACAAGTGCACCCTCATCTCCTAATGAGCTACCTTTTATCAATTTCGAATTGTAACTCCTCTAACCCTTGATCCCCCTTAAGTGACTCTTCACTTACCCTTGAGATCAACAGTCACAATTTAATCATTTGTTGAGGTCACTTAAGTTAATAAAGTGACCCATAACATCATAAAGTCACTTTTACATTTTGAAATTAAAAGACTCAACTTTATAATATCACTTTATAAAGTCACTTTATAATTATAAATTCACTAGGAGAAAATTTGCTTGGTCACTTCCAAATGTTGAGCGTTGCCAATGCAGAAGTGCCTCCAAGTTACCAAATCTCAACACTCCCTCTTAGAGAGAGAGGTACTTCTGGTATCACCACCAGAATCTGTCTCCATCTCATCAGCTGCCATAACTTCTCCTTCTGTACTAGAAGCCTCTGCTCCCTCTGAACATGAAGCCACTACTCCCACTACACTGGAAGCCTTTGTTGCTACCTCTGTTGTACCATGAACTGAATACATGATCCTAGGATACTACACACTCTCCTGAGCATCCATCTGTTTCGGCTCATGCCTGCTGAGTCCTTTAAGAGTCCCGAAAAAACACTAAGTCCCATGGTTCAACTCTCTCTCCCATGCTACCTTCCAACTCTCTGACACATAATCTGAGTCCAGAAATCCACTGGACCCCAACACAGGGCTACCCAACAACCTGTACAATCCCCCATACTTGACACCAAGCATCACTGTTGTGTCAACAGTTGCTCCTACATGATATAAAAACACATTTCCACCGTAGAAAACAACTCCAAATACACTCTCATCCAAGGCTGACACTGAGAGAAAATTAATTGTCAACTCTGGAATATATAACACCTCGCCAACCTCCAGAAGACCTCCTGAATCTAGTTGGAATATCACCCTTCCAACCCCCTTTACTACAAGTTGTGGTTCGGCTCCACAATTCACTCTACGGTCTGAGTCTGTCTCTGTAAGATCGAGGAAAACTAACCTCAACCTGATCATGTGCCAAGAGGCACCACTGTCCACAAACCACGAATCAATGTCCTCGAACGCTAGGCACCCACTGCCCACGGGACAAGTCATGAGAGAGAACTCCCTCTCAAATTTCTCAGCAAAATCTGCAACCACTGTTGATTCTGCCACTTCTGGTTATGGTTTCTTCTTATTGTTGTTCGTACATTGACTGGCATAGTGGCCATTCCTGTGACATGCAAAGCATTTCACCTTGCTCATGTCCTTCTTCTTCTCATTTCCCTTTGCCACAAGAGCAACGTTCTTGTCATCTGCACCATCCAATGCATTTTCCTGAGACCCCTCATGGATCTCCTCCTGCATAAAATCATCCCACAATTTGCTCCAATCAGGGAGCTTCTCTCTCCCCACCACACACTTGACGAAAACCTCCCACTCCTTGGTGAAGCCTTTGAGGGCTATCCGCCCCAACTCTGATTCAGGAATGACTTCTCCAACAGCTGCCAACTCGTCCTTCACCTGTGCAACCCGGGTGAGGTAGGTGGCCACACTCTCTCCTTTGACCATCCTAGCTCCATGGAGTTTGTACCGGAGAGCCATTTTCCGGTTCTCATTCTTAGCCTCATACAAACTTTTCAGTGCAACCCACATTCCATTGGTTGTCTTTTTCTCAGCCAAGTGTGGAATAAGGTGGTCTCTGACCCCGTCCAAGATAATTCTCTGAGTCTTAGCTTCATTCACCTCATGAACATCAAGAGTTGTGGGATCTATAGGTACAGGTACAACGGTGTTCGCAAACGACCACAATTTGTTCTCCTTGAGAACACTGTTGATTCTAACCTTCCACTGCAGGTAATTGGAAACCCCCTCCAATCTATCTTCAAACATGATGCTGGAAGTCATCTTTGTCCACCTAACAAAGAACCTTTTTCTGTCTTTTTCAAGAAAATGTACCAGCAAATCACATGTTTTCCCAAGTGTCAAATTCTTCCCACTGAACTTCAGAGCACCTGCTCTGATACCATGTTAAAATTAGTTAAGAAATTCACTATATCATACCCAGATTTCAGCCTCCAATTAAGTCTTAACAGACAAGCATTAAAACTTTTACTAGCTGCACTTAATGAGCATAAACACTAAATAATATAGTTGTGAAACTAAATCTGCAGCGGAATCATATACTAACAGTGGAAAAAATACCCATTATGCACCATGAAAAATATGGGTAAAACCCCAAGAAGAATAACACAGAAAAATGACAGAATTGAGGAGAATGTTTCTTATTCAACTTTAGGGAAATTTCTGAGTATAACAGCAGCTTTATATCAGCATTTTCATCTGTACTTTCAGTCTTTCTGAACAGAAAAAAACACATATATCCATTGTAACACAGTCTGAAATCATAAACTGACTTTCAGGACAACCTATACGAACTGTACAGTCACTAACAGCATATACAAATCTTGGTTTTTGTGCCCAGAATTAGGTACAGATTCGTACCTCACTGTACAGACTTATTATTAGTAGAAAATCTCCTTGAAACTCGTGCTAATACACAGCAGATATTTTTGAGCTAGCTGGAGCTGCAAGGCAAGCAAAAAGATGTTGTACGGCCTCCTCCAATCCGTACTATACGGCCTCCACTGATGTTGAAGCTTGTCTAGAGATGCGTGTCAATCCTCCTAGGGATGAGTGCCTCCTCTTAGTTTTTGAAACCCTTTCCCTCCAAGCTAAGAAACTTCCTTGGGATGCATGCTCCTTCAACTTCCCTCAAGCTCTCCTCAACAAGTGTGCACTCATCTCCTAATGAGCTGCATTTTATCAATTTCGAATTGTAACTCTTCTAACCCTTGATCTCCCTTAAGTGACTCTTCACTTACCCTTGAGATCAACAGTCACGATTTAATCATTCGTTGAGGTCACTTAAGTTAATAAAGTGACCCATAACATCATAAAGTAACTTTTACATTTAGAAATTAAAAGACTCAACTTTATAAAATCACTTTATAAAGTCACTTTATAATTATAAAGTCACTAGGAGAAAATTTGCTTGGTCACTTCCGCATGTTGAGCGCTACCAATGCAGAAGTACCTCCAAACTACCAAATCTCAACAGTGGACAAGGAAACTTACATAATTCAGGAAGATATTTCGTCAACCGACTGCCCAATAGAGACTCCACCGACCTTCTCAGCTCTGGTTCGAGACTCACAATCCACTTGCCTCCTTGCGCCAAAGCATTTGAAGCTCATCTTCAAGTTGTGAAGGGACATGCAGGAACAGCTTCATATGAATACATTACTTAGCAGTCGACTCGACATTCTATATGAAGCACTCTCGAGCTCACAAAGCCAACAACGATGCTCGACCTTCGCGCAATTGTATGACTTCACTCCTCAAGGCAGCACTCAGGGTAGCACAAATTTTACTGGTTCATTTGATGTTTAATCCTTTCATTTCATCTCTATGCACTTATTTGCACAGAAACAATGAATTTTCCATACGTTTGTTCAGGATTATCTCTGCATGTTCAAGCAATTCAGACACTACATTACCCTGCCACCTGTTTCGGTTTCCAAATGTTTGGCGGAATAGGTGGCGGTCTTTTTGTCATGATATAGCGAGAACATAAGGTCGTCATCTGTTTCGGTTTCCACTTGTTTGGCGAAATAAGTGGTAGACCTCCAGACATGGCTTTGTTTAGTATGATTACAGCAATTTTTTGAAGGAATTAAATCTTTTTATTTACATAAAAAAATTATAATAAATTAAAAAAATGGTAATATCATTTATTTAAACAGGTCTAGTTTAAACAGTGGTGAGGAGTTTTCTATACCTAGATTTAATTCTCACAAATAACATATTGAAGAGAAATGCCAATAAATGTTTATATCAATTTATTCTAAATACCATCATTAAAATGAAGAAAAAAATTTAAAAAAAATTCTAAAAATATAAAATATATAATAATAATTTATAATAATTAAATAATTAAAATAATTAATATTAACACAATTTCACTAAAATATATTTTATATAAAAAAATTAAAAATAACAAATATTAACCCAATTCACTATATTATATTTATATTCTCGAGTTTCACTAAAATGTATTTTATATAAAAAATTAAAAATAATAAATATTAACACAATTCACTATGAGAAAGTAGAAAATAATTCCTAATTAACCAAACAAAAAACATGGAAACAATAAAAGAAAAAAAATATTATTTAACAAAAATAAATATATTTTCCTAACTTACTCTTAACAAAAATGATTAAAATAATATTAATTAAATAAATAAATAAATATATATATATATATATATATATATATATATATATATATATATATATATATAT
>ML796781.1:274124-284145 GCA_009831015.1 Picea engelmannii | reverse complement strand
ACCGATGAAAGTTCAAGTGTTGTAATTGTGTGAGAATTGTGGTAGAAAATCCATTTCTCCATTAAGGGGGAGTGTTAGAGAATAATGGAGCAATTTAATGAATGTTGTTACAAGCGGTTCAGATCCATATATATCGGAGTCTGTTAAACCTGCTCCTCTGCTATATATATGTAATGATTACTTCAGTGCAAATATACAAACGATGATCGGTGTATTTTCTGTGTGCTAATTCTTTCAATCTAATAGCAAGGTAGATGTAAAATATTGCTTATTTTACAAGCTGCTTATTGCACCCATAAAGTACTCTTCAATCACTGAAAAAATTCTACTAAGTAGGTGACAATAAATTAGAAAATGACCATCTTGATTACCAAGTGGAATTGAACTTTGTATTAAATTGGACATAGAATCTACGTAAGCTAGCTCGAGAAAGTTAAAACTGGGTAATCTAATCAATAGTCTGAGAAAGAAAAGAACTACAAACATTCCTCCATAAAGATGAAAACCATGTAAAATGGTACAACGCACGTTGACAAATATAGAAGCTTGCAATATCATTTACATTAACACCCAGATATAGAAGCTTGCAATATCATTTACATTAACACCCAAATATAGAAGCTTGCAATATCATGCAACAAGAAGAATATCATCAGCGTTGCTTAAGATATCACATTTTTTAATTTTTCAAATAACTGTACATTCGAGGCAGCAAAAAGCAAGGCTGTCGGGTAATAACCTTTCAATTTGGCATCTCAGTAACAATAACAAAAGGCTAATAACTCAAATGAGCTTTCCATCATATTGGAAGAGATTGCTATATATTAAAATTGCAATCACTTTGAAGCAAATGATATAGAAAGTTTTGGACGAGAATTGTTCTTCCCTAAGAGCAGCATCTGTTTTGCACGTTCTTGCTCTTCTTCCTGTTTTTTACGCCTGATAGCCTCCTCTTTCTGGCGTTGTAAAGTTTCTAGTTCACGATAACGCTCTTCCTCCTTCCGCTGTTGTTCAAGCGCTTCTCTCCTCTGAGCCTCTTCAATTTTACGCCTGTTCTCCTCTAACATTCTATCTAGTTCTTCTCTTTCTTTTCGCGCTTGCTCCTACAATTTGAGAAGTATACGAGGAATAATGTTCTATAAGCAAAATGAAAATTGAACAAAATAATGTATCAAGTAGAGCATTCCTAAAAATTTAACCCTTTCCTATCCAACTTACCTCCTTCTTTCTTTCTTCAGAAAGAACTTCTTCCTTCTCCTTCTCAAGCTGAACTGCAACTTCTTCCAACAATTTCTTCCGCCCTTCTTCTATTCTTCTTTGTATTTTGGATTTAACTTCATCTGAATTTAGTGCTTCCTCAACTCTCTTACGAATCGCCTCTTCAACCCTCCTGGTTGTTTCTTCTTCTAAAAGCTTCAACTCTGCTTCACGTTGACGTCTGTAAAAATAAATAGCATGTTAAAACAGGAATAACTCATTGCTGCATATGACCATAGTATTCAAGATTGGACGCCCTTCAAAGACATGCACCCTCTTATATCAAAATCTGGTGAGTCATACACAATCTTTAACATCTGGTTCCAATGTCAGCATAAACCTAACCTTTTCCACCCAGTAATCTGAATACAAGCTTATGCTTTTAAGGCATACCTCTAACAGATTCCTGAGCCAAACAAATGGTTTTTCAAACTCGTGAACAGTAGATAAACGAGGCAGCAATTGGATCATCAAATATAACAACTTGGAACTTAAGCAGTACCTTCCTTCAGAAAAACGCCTGCGGAGAAGCATGTCAAGTAACTTGTCGGAGGTATTTAGATGTAAAGAATGAAACATTTTCAATTCTGACATATGCAGACTGCTGTGACATGAAATATGCTCAGACTATGATACATAAAACAAAATCTGGCTGACATAGGTTATAAAAGGGAATATATATCAGTCACGCTCTTTCCCAATTTTCGGGAAACCATACTTTGAAGTCCAAAATAATCCTAAATAAGAGAACTGAATGGAATTCAACACCATCAATTGAGATCTATACACCCAAGAAATTTTACTGAACGCTGCCAAGGAAGCGTACTTCCAATAGGAGTAACAGACCTATAATTTGTTGTGCAGATCCACCTTTACTGCAAGATAATAAAAGTAAACCCTCTGACACTGCAAGATCTTTTTGGCTTTGGATACTTCCTGAAGTCTTTTGGCATTGCTACTCTGTATACGACAGCTTTGGCTTCTCAGGTATGCATTTCTGCAATATAGCAAGAAGTGCCATGCAGCTTGTTGAACGACTTAAACCAGAATACTGGATACAAGATTTTTCTCAACTACTGGAGTAAAAATGTGTGAAATAGTAGATTCCATTCCAAACCAGCAATTGTGTTTGCTTTGACACAAGCCAATAGCAACAGAATAAAAGTAAATGTTCAGAGATGACACTGAGATTGCCCAGAAGGAATTCATGCCCAAAGGCAAGTTGACGCAAAACACCTTATATCACTTAACCAAGGTAAAAATGTACAATGCTCTGTATGCATCCAAGGTACTGCACAAAAAGTTTGGACAGCAGCACGGTAACACAACTCGGATTTTAGTCTCAATATGTCTACGCTGCACACAGATCCCAGGTTAGGTAAAAGAAGAAAAACACTAAAGAGCCTCCTGCACATGTAATGAAAAAAAGAACAACAGAAAAGCAACTACATGATAAAAACACTAAAGAGCCTGCACATGTAAGGAAAAAAAGAACAACGGAAAAGAAACTATATGATAAGGACTCCACTTTAAAGCAAATTCCTATAACCCCAAGGCCGAGTTCATCACATCTTGGTAAACACTGACAGTGTAAAGATCAAGAAGCAGCATAACACTGCCATCATTTTACTGGCTTTGGAAAGCAATAAAAAAGGAAGTAGCAAGTTTTACACACATTACAATTAAAGCATAATAAATCGCAGGAAAGGTGCAACAGTTCTCACTTTCTTCAATCTTAATTTCAATGCTTTATAGGGGATTATCAAGGATTTTCAACATATACCATTTCTCCAAAAGGAACCAAATTAATTTTTGCAGATGATAAGCAAAAAGACACATTTTTGCAGATAAAGATCTGTACTAAAGGACACATCTAACAACAATAGCATATAAAGTAAATTCTGGGAACAGGAAAATGTGAAGAGGGGCAAAAATTACAATAAGAAAAAAATTAAGCTCTTTATGTCATAGCTACATGGGCATCTTCAAACTTTATAAAACAAGTTTAAGAAACACAGAATAATGTGGGAGTGGTAGACTGCAATATGAACACAAACAGTACACTTTAAGAGAGAAAGATTCTACCTTTTTTTTTCTTCTTCCTCTTGCCGGATCTTATCAAGAGCTTGCTTCTGCTCAGATAATCCAATGCTTGCACTTTTAGACTTACGAATAGGGGACCTTGAAGTGCTCCTAGTTCTGTGTCTTTTGTGTCGCCTTGGGGAAGGTGAACGACTTTTACGTCGTCTGACAGGAGGTGAAGGGCTTCTGTGCCTGCCAAAGACAAAAACATCAGCTATATAAGAAAAAGTATAAGTGGTGACACAACAAACAATTTATTTCATCTTCAGCCCATCTATTATCACATCAGTTTTCAATACAACATATTTGTTACCTCCACTGTGGATGCTATGCTAACCCCTGTGTGCTCCATCTTTATCACGTCATATCTGGCCATTCTTGATCAATTCATCTGCTCCCATCACCCGCTCCTTCCCATATGTGGAATATTTAGATTTGTTTTTGACCTATATTGAATTTCCGCCCACTTTTAAGCTCCCATTTATATTTTGTATAACTGAGTTAGTCAGTTTTTTGGCCCTGACATTTGCTTCTGTGGCGACGCAACTAACTTGATATCTAGAGCAAAGTCCGGGAGTTGGGTAGAAGACACACAACATGTGGAACTAATTGATATCACAGCCTTCTATGGGAGAGTTCAAGTTTTTTACTATTTTACTCCTAGAAATTGTTGATGACTTCTCATTTTCAAAACTCGTTGTGCTGAAATGTTGAGATCCAGCAAGTGAGAAGTATGACAAATCTCATAATGACTGGTGTGAAGGTAAATGTAGATTTGGAAATTCTCACTAGAGGTTTAATTCCATGGTTTTCAGTCCTCCTTTATCTAATTTTAATATGTTCCTTCATATTCTCAATCATCTCTAAGTTAACATTTATCAAAATTCAGAATAGATTCCAGTTACAACCTTTGAAAATATTCTCATACATCTAGGTTTAAATAAAATTCCAATATTTAACCTCTTCCAGTAAACAGCTCTTGAGATAGCAACAATTTATAAGTTCTATAGAATGGGGAACAATGAATCAGCACCAAATATAAATAAACCCAGACTTGAAGAAGCACTTCTGATTTACACCATACCCACATACTTATTGGCAGCAATCGATGTCTACATAATATTTATCCCAACCAACCTTTCATCAAACATATCTATTTTGTAATAATGGAGAGGGCCAGTCATGGAATATTTCAAATTCGCTGAATCTTTGCTGAAAACAACATGGCACATATGAAATGAGACTGGTATTGATGTGCCAACATTAGGCAAAACAAAACTAAAGAGTGAGAGTTGTGGGTGTGGCATAAGTTGCCACTGAGAGACACACACCTGTTATGAGAACGTGAGTAAGGAGAACGATCCCTATCGCGCCTACTTCTCCTGCTATGCCTGTGGCTCACAAGCGATGGAGAACGCCTTCTCTTATATGATGGTGATCGTGACAACGACCGAGGCATATTTCTTCCCAATGTGAATAATCTACCTCCTCCCTTATCCCAAAAAGCTAAATAGAAACAACTCTTAGGCCTTCGCAACCGAGTAATCCTGCACAACATACAATCAAGCATCATTTCAGAAAGAATGCACCAATGTATTCTGACCAACCATGAGACATACACAATCAACAAAATAAAACCCTCTTCACCTTCTACCATAACAAAATAGTACAAAAATACCATTTAAGCTACATACAACTGTACTAGATAAAGCCCTCCTCGCCTTCTACCTAAAGTTTGCAAGAACCCTGCCAAAAAGACATCTTTCAGACAAAGACAAAACCGAACAAGTTCTTTAAAATCCAACCCTAACGGAGCCAGATAATAAAAATCATAAAACCCTTGTGACTTCTATCGAGAACCCTAAAAGCACTGTTTTGGTCTGAGGGTATTTATCAAACACTTTTCTAAATCACAGAAACTCAATTAAAATTTTCCAACAGGCTTCTAACGAATTCACTTTATAACTGAAAAGCTTAAATCGGACACGAACCCAATAACAGAAAAACATCATCAATCTACAAAACCCAGATTGATCTAAACATTAAATCCAACATGAAAAACAAAAAGAAACCCAAATATCAAAACCCTAAATCCCCAACAGAAATCCATCAGACAGCAAGAGTCCCATAACTATTATTGGGTGTTTCAGAGCATTGAAAGAGCAGAACGGAAGCAATCGGTTGTTGAAAATACCTTTTTCAGTATCAGAATTTGCGCCTGCGATCATAAATACGATAATTGAAGTTCGCACAGAAACTGGATCCCACGGATCTGCCTGTTATCTGTCAATATTGATAACGAAGAAGATAAACCCGCTCTGTTATATGATCATCTCTCACAAATTGCTATGTATGGACTCATTTTATCGAGAAGCAAATTAACCATATTATAGGCATTAAAAATTAAAAACCCCACCCTGACTAAAGGTCGCTACAGAAACGTGATTGAGACCGTCGCTAGCACCGTGGTCTCATAGGAACCCCAATATATAGATGTGAAGTTTATGTTTTCTCCGGTTTAAATGTCATCTATTTTTGGTTTTATAATAGATTTTATCATAATTTTATGTAATTTATTTCGTTTTTATTTTGATTTGAGCGCTCGATTTCAATTCCCAATTTAATATATTGAGAGATCAAATTTTATGAAGTGTAATTTTTTTTTCAATTTTTTTTATTTATAAAAAAATTTAACTTATAAGAATTTGATCCTCTCCCCTTTTAACGAATATGGAATTAATAAGATAACACAATCCATGAAAATGATTTCTTTGGAGTTTTATTTTCAATACAAAATTTTTTGAAATAATTGAAAATTCCCATTATACAATTTCATACGTTTTCCTCAATTTCCTCAACATACGTTCTGGGAGGCATTCATGTTCCTTTGGACTCCCTGGGTCTCTTTCACTTGGCTAAAACCAAAGCTCGCTCAAACTTCTTTTGCCTCTTCCGTCGTGAGTCGGTCGCGTACCACCCTGCGCCTCTACAAGGCCTTCCCCTTGCTCGTGGCATGTTTAGAACTAGAACGAGAGCCAGAATGCCCCCTGCGCTGTTGTTCTCGCTCGGCTCTGTAACCTTCCAATACATCCCAAAGCCACCGAAAATGCTGATAAGGGAGAAAATGGTGGTTATAGCCATTAAGGTTGTGGTCTTAATGCTCTGGTTGGTCGGTCTCCTCGCGCGAGTGAGAGGCCTCATCAAATGGTGGAGGCCGACTGAGTTGATGCCCATCATAAATATCAAGGATATGAGGGCGGATGACCACCATTAATGACCCCTCCTGACGTTGCTCCACGTACCCTCCCTACTCCGCGTGGCACCCCATCCGGGAAAGATTGAAAAAGTATTATTATATTAAAAAATTAATATAAGAAAATTTAATTAAATAAATAATAATGTAAATATTATATTAAAAAATCAATATAAGTAAATTTAATTAAATAAAATTTTATAAATTAACATATTTTTTTAAATGAATATATATATTTTTTTCCTTTCAACTAAGTGATTGAGATTCATAATTGATTTGTTCTAAATTTTTACTTAATCATAAATAACCTATCGAACATTGTTTAGGCTTTAAGTATATTTGTACCCTTTATTTAACATGAAACTATCATATACAATATGCCTTTTTATTCAACCCATAGACATCATGCCTCTTAGTGACACTAATAGTTGTTGGTGATGGTGCATTTGAACTTGCTATCTTCTTGAAGCTGATCATAGGCAAAAATACATCACTAATTGTTACCAAAAATAGCGAGGCACATTTACAACACAAAATAGCAAAGCGCATTTACAACTCAATATGATACATGTGTTGTTATATTTGTTGAGTTTGAACTTGCTACCTCTTCGAGTTTGAAGATCATGGGAAAAATATATCACTTATTGCACCAAGAATAACGAGATGCATTTACAACTGAATATGATAGAAATGTTGTCATATTTATCATGTGAATAACACTTACATGTAGATTTTAAAAAATATATAATATTTGTATAAATAATAATATATATGCTAACCAAATATATATAGGAAAGAAAGAGATTCAATGCGTACACCCATTATAACAAATGTTGCATGGCAGCGTAGTCCCTGCCAGGTTGGAATGGGAATAAATGCACGTTGAAGCACATGTGGTGTCCATGCAGAGGATAACTTTGGCCACTAGATTCAAATATAATAGACCCAGCATAGTTGAACAAAAAAAGAGATAGCATTTCTGAATTAGTTTTCTTTGAAATTTATCAAATAAGAAAAAAGGACCATGAAACACACACATTAAACATTCAAATATAACAAACACAATTTCCTGACATCCAACATAGTTTTCTTTGAAATTTATCAAAAATTAATAATGTTTGTTACATATTTATGGAATCTGTTCCATATTTCTGGAAATTTAAATGTGTTTGTCATATAGACTGGGATTGGGGCTCCCGCAAACCATAAAAAGAAATAAGTACAAGAATTATGACTATAGAAAGAAGAATTGTGTGACGGTAGAGAGGAAGACCTGAAAAGAAGAAATTGGAAGTTATGAGCCTTTGGTTAGAGATTTCTATTTCAAGAGGTAGAATAACTGGATTGATAAAGAAAACAAGATGACATCAGTATAGACTTACTATGAAGTCGTTGTGTTTTTGTTGTTGTCATCCACGGTCGTTGGAATCGTGCCAACCGGTTGTTGCCCTTCCTCGATGAGGTTGTCCATTCTCTATTGGAACCATTCTTCAATGTAGCTTCACATGGGGGCCACGTTGATTTCATCCTGGATTTCTTTGTCAAAAAGCTCGTTTTCTAATTTCCTTAGATCCATAGAAATACTATGCAGAGCCCGTTCAATTTCTTCATTGTGTGTTGCATAGTCCAGTAGCCAATTCTCGAGCTCATCTACACGATATTCAAGGATGCCGTAAAAATTTTCTAAAGAGAAGCCCTTTAAAATATCAAGTTGTTCATCAAAGGCTTCTTTGGTCATTGACAAGGATTTGAGGACTAAGTTTGGGTCTTGAACCTTGTTGGTACTTCTGGCTAAGTCTATTTGGGTCAGGCTTCTGAATAATTCTTCTTTTTCTGATATGGCTTGTTCACATGATTCGACAATGAGCTGCAGGTTCTTAACTATCTTTTGCCAGCATGATTTTAATTTTTTGATCTGCTTTGGGGAGGGGAGATCCTCTTGTCTTCTTTTCAGATCCGAGTTGTTGATGGCATGGTTGGCAAAAGGGGTCAGCATCTGTTCATAGAAATGTTGATCATTTTTTAAATTCGTATGCAAATGTTCGTGCAAATCATTTGCCCTCTTTCAAAAAGAAGCTATATTTTGTGATGTTTCCCAGGATTCGGTAACTAGCTGCATTATTTTCTTGAAGTTATTCTCTACAAGGGCTCTACACGATGCGAGGAGGATGGAGGATACTTTTAACTTGGTTGCAAGGGTAGCAAGCATGATTTTTTCTAAAGGACTGGCAAACTCTGGGGTAGCAATGAAAGCCTCCTCAAATTCCTTGATGCGGTCTTTCAATCTGGCATTCTCTGTTTCAATTCCTACAATGGAATCATCAAGAGCATCACTGGTTACGCGGTGAAATAGGGAGATTTGGGATGGCCGCATTTTCCTAAATTTAATCTTTGTACGAGATCTGCCTTTCTTATTTGTTACGGTTGGACACACCTACCACACATAGAGGGGGGGTGAATGAATGTGGGGCTCTTTTTTCCAAAACTTCCCTCTTGCACAAAAACTCATCAATTAGCATTCAACATTTATTCATTACCCATTGTTGTCATTTATAACCAGTTAGATGTAAGCACATATTAGCAACATATATCAGCAATATATCATCAACAAGTTATCACCACAATGAACACAAAGAACACAAGATGTATGTACAATTTTTTTTTTATTACAGACTACAATCCTTGGGGTTTATCAGCAACAACTGAATAGAGTACAACTCTACAAGAGCACCAGCTCTATATGCAAGATTCAGCTTGCATTCTCAGCACCAACTGAGATGAGACAACAATCCTCAACAGATATCAATCTGTATCATAAACAAGAGCATCAACCATGCACCAACCTGTGTCAAACAACCTGTACCATAAACAAGTGCATCCAACCATGTCCCAAGTATATATCAATCATGTGTCAACTACTTATCAACAATGACTCATCAATATGTACCAACATCATCAACTATACACCTCATGTATGTGCCAACTCATCAACTGCTTGTCTCAACCATGACTAGTTTTGGATTAGTCAACAACCCTAACTTGAAATAATCATAACTTTGTACATGTATTGAATAAAGATATGAAACTGATACACAATGTTCTTCAGTGTGTTTTATGCAATTCCTCCAAGTGGAACTACTTGGAACCTCTCAGAAAAGGAGTTATAGCAAAAATGGCATACCTTGTTGAATTTTGGTTTATTCTAAAGAGCAACCTTGTAGAGCATGCCCCGCACAAAATATTTAATGAATAGATTTAAAAATATTACAGAGCATACTACAGACTGTAATCTAACCAACACAATTGGTCTCACTGAATTTGGATCTGTTATGAAGAAGTTATGACGTTTTTACCCGAAACACCTGATTTTGACTAGTTTCAAGACTAGCCACAAACCCTATTTTCCACGGAGTGTAACTCCCAAACTAC
>ML796781.1:239412-272159 GCA_009831015.1 Picea engelmannii | reverse complement strand
ATTCTCATCAAGGACAATACATATTATATTACATCAATCATCAATCAATCAATCCTTTGACATCAATCAATCACTTGACATCAATCAATGACATCAATCAATCAAACCATTGGCATCAATGACAACATGATCCAACAGTTACATATCTCTTTTCAATGACCATATTTTTAGATTGGTTGTCAAAAATAGCGCTCTGGAATACGAAGGATTCATCTTCATCAAAAATGTCGATCTCATCTATTTCCATTGCAGAACTATGGTGAATCGCGTCTGCAAACGGGCCAACTTTGTGCATGTGCTCAGTTTCAATTTCAAGTTGCATCTGTTCACTTTCAATTTCGGGTTCGGGTTCGTTCGCTTGTCCTACAATGTTTTTTCTCTTCTTCGTTAGGGGAACTTTGTGAGAACTATCAATTTTTGTGCGGGGAGCATTCTTATCTCCTCCTTTGTTTGAAGATTTATGGGTTGCTTTCTTACTGGGGTGGGTAGTTGAAGCGATGCTCCGTAATGTCGTGCTCTTAGGAGCGTTGGCAGGGGACTGGACACTCTTCTCACCAGATACGTTTCCATGTTGTCTATACAATTCAGTCGCACTTTGCAATGTCTCTACATCGCAATCTCCAGAAGCAAGATTGTTGTCGTCACCGTGTTTGTCTTCGGTCAGGCATCTATGGATAAAAGATCTGCTAAAGCCAATTGCTAGTAAATGTTCTCGAAAAATCCCATTAGGGTCGAACCCTTTTAGCCTTTCAGTATATGTTAGGTTCAAGTTCTTGAAATTGTCTGCGAATTCATCAATCTTGTTGACGTTTCTGCACACGAAGTCACCGACTTTCCAGGGCAGAGGAATGAACTGTTTTTTTTTTTCTTGTCATGGAAAAAATCCAACCAGGGGTTGTATTGCCTTGCTATTTCTGTAACAAACATGTTGTTTGTGATGTGGCATGGAAGGAAAGCAGGATTTTCCTTGAAGCCAAAGACCATTAGTACACTGTGATTTTCCTTTTGTTCAAGTGTCCCCTTCCTATTCAAAAACTTGGTTTCCTGGCCAGACATCCGAGGAGCATCCTTCCCTAACAATAAATCTTTGAAAACTGAGACAAAGTCATTAAAAACTTCATAAAAACAACGGGAGGCCTTGTGCCTCCACAGGGCCTAGTACTAGAATGTTACTAGGTCGAATCCACAATTTATTTTCTTAGAAAGAGACAACTTTGGAAACGGACAGCAATGCACTATTGTGAAAATCAAGTAGGATGACATATAAAATTTATTCGATTCTTTGAATCGTGACAGCTGGGAACAAATTTCAATGGAAATTAGCTTCCCCCAATCGAAAATGAATTGTTCCTTGACTGTGAAGTACAAAATATAAATAACTATACGGGAAATGCTTATCGTGGATTCATGTCCCGTTATTCTTGTAAACATCCAAGCAATTTCCCGGAATGGATTTCTAAAGGAACTTACCTGAAACTTTGTGGTATCTTTAGGAAGTGTTGTCGGGTCTTCGAGGAACTCGGCTCAAGAAGTGTTGTCGGGTCTTCGAGGAACTCAGCTCAGGAAGTGTTGTCGGGTCTTCGAGGAACTCGACTAAGATGTCCAACCCGTTATCATGTTTTTCTAGGAACTACTTGCACTCTTGTCCTCTGAAAATCAATGTTGGCTCCAGCAATTTCAACATCTTGCGGAATAGCTAAGGTGACAAAGAAACAGGAGAATGGTCGCGCAATGGAATAATTCTTTGGCTTGAAATATATTTTTCAGTGCACTAAGAGACCACCTCCTTACAATCAAAAACCTCAGGGACGCAGCCTGCACGAGCGATTCCAAAGGTCCAAATCACTTCATTTTGGGAAAAACAGGATGAATAGTAAGAGTATGCCATGGACCACTGGAAGTTCTGGTCCTGACATCTAAAGATATTCATTGTATCTCCACAAAACCGTTGTCGACCTACTTCCATAAGTTTACAAGAACGTTTGTTTGCTCCAGACGATGATTGAAATGAAGAGTTGGAAGGGATAATATAACGTTGTGCAAATCTTGGTCCAATGTGTGTGAATCGAAGATCTCCTCGAGACTTTCACTCATTAATGACAATTTCAACTGTTGTTGCATTATGCATTGTTAACATTAAAGACTAGTAATTGCACACATAGAAGTGCGAACATGGAGGATACGACAATGAGCGATTAAGCATTGGAGATTTCTTGAACAGGCCAACGTGATGACCCGTGTTTGAGATGAACAATCGGAAGGGACAATATAACTCTCTGCAGATCTTGGTTTAATGCGTATTAATGGGAGATCTCCTCGAGCGTTTCGCTCATTAACAACAATGTTCATGGTTCCTGCATGGTGAGTTGTTAGCATGAAAGGTTACTAATGTCATATTAAGAAAGAGTCGCAGTGATGAGAAAGAGTAGTTAAGGAGTGTCTAATTATCGAAAGCGGTTGGGCGGGCTTCAAAACATGGTTTCAAGGTACAATTGTTGGAGGTGAGGGCGTGAGGGTCAAATTGTATGTCTCGGAAGTTTTTGAGTGCAATACGCATAACACTGAAGAGGATATGATAGGACGGTCCAGAGGGAAATTTGTATATCGCGGAAGTCCGAGTAATGTTTGTTGGACATAGAACAATGGAGGTGCAAACGTGAGCCCGCCTATCCGGGAACCCGTAATCGAAAGAGTGGCTCAAGTATGGAATAGAGAAACGGTTGGGCGGATTCATTTCACTAATATATTGAAACTTGTAATATATATCGCATTGCGTGGAAAGATCTTTTCTACATGTCTCTGGGCAGAAAAGAGAAGATCAATTAATTTAAATTCGAGGAGTCAAGCTTTAATTAAATTTCACAGTCTCGTCAATGATTTTTCTTTTTAATGGCGGTATGTATGATTGTTGCATGAACTATTAGCATTAAACCTTGGTCGGGCACAATAAACAGTGCCTAAGAATTGGAGATTTCGTGAACCCGCCAACTCGAGGAACCGCGAAAGAGATTCCATGAAATGGGCGAGTATGGAAAGTCATCGGATGAGCTTCAGAATTAGGGTGACAATGGATCCCCAGGAGACGTGACTTCCCAAGGGTCAAATTGTATGTCTTGGAACTTGAATGCAAAATGTGTAGCACAGAAGAGGGGATGATATGGGAGTATGGCGGTCAATTTGTATATGGTAGACCCTTTCAGTCATTAATGACATGTTTAAGGTTCATGCACAACGAAGTGATGGCATTAAAGCTTGCCAATTGAATTTCCAAAGAGAAGTAGGAAGGTGGCAGGGACATGGAACAACAAGTAAGGAATGGCTAATTATCGAAAGTGATTGGTGATGCTTCGAAATAGGGCTACAAGATATAACTAGCAGAGGTGAGAGCCGGAGGGTCAAATTGTATCTCTCGAGAGTGTTGACCACAGAACATGTAACATGGAAGAGGGCATGATGATGCATTCCTGGGGACAGACTGTATATCATGGAACTCCGGGTACTGTTTTCTAGTCATGGAACATTGGAAACACAATCTTGAGCCCGCCAGTCCAGGAACCCGCAATAAAAAAAACAGAAGGGCGGACTAATGTACAATGTCATGGAGATACCGCCAACTTGGGGCTAAGTATTGAAAGGAACGACGGACGGTTGGGCTCGTGACGGGGCATTCCAGTAGACAAATTGTATATCGCGGAACTCCGAGCACTGTTTGCAAGTTGCAGAAAATTCCAAACACAATTTTGAGGCCGTCAATCCGGGAATGCGCAATCGAAAAAGTGTCCAAGTATGGAATAGGGAAACATTGGCCCGGACTTGTTTTCGCTAATATATTGAAATTTGTAATAGATTTTCCATTACTTGGTACGAATGGCTAGTCCTCGAGACTTCTGCTTATTAATGACGATCCTTACAGTTGTTTCATAATGGTGTTTTAGTATTAAACCTTTGGTGTTGCATATTTGGAAAGAAGTACGAGGATGGACGAAACATGAAATAGTGACTAGGAATTGGAGATTTTGTGAACCCACCAACACGAGGATCCAAAATAGGGTGACAAGGTCTCCCTAGAAGACTTAAGGGCCCGACGGTCAAATTGTATCGCTTGGAACATTTGAATGCATAATCTGTAACACAGAAGGGGGGACGATGTCAGAATCCAGTAGTCAATTTGTATATAGTAGAGGGTCGGGTGCCAATTGTTTCATACCAGTGTGTTCAGTTGTCACTAGTAAGAGCATAATTAATGTATACTAGGAAGGACGGGAAGTTAGTGGGGATGTAAGGCAGCGACAGATACTTTGAAACATTTGTGAACCATGGTAGAATGAAGCTTGCGAGTTGGAGGAGTCCACGGTGGAATTGTAGATCATGGAAGTGCAAGATGTATATAACGAAACAAGAAGCAGCAAAGTTCGAAAGCGCCAACCCGGCAACCGCGGCCATAAAATTGGCTAAGTATGGAAAAGAACAACGGTCGGTCGGATTCGTCATTTGAAGATATAGATGGAGATGAAGATATGTCAGCCCGCCAACATTGGAACCTGCAATCATAGAAAGGCAACTAAGTATACAACCAGAAAGCGATAATATGCGGGAAGAAGAAAAGGGAAAAAGGGCCAAGGAGTCCACGGTGGAATTGTAGATCACAGAAGTTTTGAGTGCAAGATGTATATCACGGAACAAGAAGCAACAGAGTTCGAAAGTGCCAACCCGACAACCGCAACCATAAAATTGGTTGAGTATGGAAAGAAAGAGCGGTCGGTCGGATTCGTCATGTGAGGATATAGATGGAGATGAAGATATGTCAACCCGCCAATGCTGAAACCCGCAAGCATAGAAAGGCGACTAAGTATATAACTAGAAAGCGATAATACACGGGAAGAAGAAAAGGGGAAAAAGGACTAAGTATCTCACAAAAGAACATCTACTATTCGTTTATTAATGCCAATCTTTTCGAACCCCTAGTGAGTTCTCACTAGTAAAAGCATAAATTGCAAATCACAGAATTTCTTTGGGTGCAAGATGTATATGATGGAACAAGGGACATAAGTGTTGGATACCGCAAACCCAGGATCCGGTGAACAAAGAATTGGCTAAGTATTGAAAGGGGCCGCGGTCAGTTGGGCTCATGGTGTGAAGATATAGATAAAGAGCTGCCAATTTGTGAATCCAGGAGCCCGTGATCATATCGATGTGACTAAATATAGAACCACAAAGGGATAATAGAGGGGGAGAAAAGAGGAAAAATTAAAAGAGAGTGTTTATATTTATTCCAATAGTATTCATATTAATATATATTAATAGATTATTTCTGGTCCAAATGTAAATCATCTTCCAATTTGCAGGATCATGTTCGGTTCGCAAATTTCGTTGAAATCCATAAGAAATAGAAAGGAAAAAAAACGACGGGCAGTTGGGCTCATGACGGGGCATTCCAGCGGACAAATTGTGTATCGCGGAACTCCGGTCACTGTTTGCAAGTTGCGGAAGATTCGAAAGACAATTTTGAGGTCGTCAATCTGGGAACCCGCAATCGAACAAGTGTCCAAGTATGGAATAGGGAAACGTTGGCCCAGACTTGTTTTCACTAATATATTGAAATTTGTAATAGCTTTGCCATTACCTGGCAAGATCTTCTTTGCATGTTTCTGGACAAGTTCTGCAAGGATGGTTGGTCCTCGAGACTTTTGCTTATTAATGACGATCTTTATAGTTGTTGCGTGATGGCATTTTAGTATTAAACCTTTGGTGTTGCATATTTGGAAAGAAGTATGAGGATGGGAAGAACAAGAAACAATGACTAGGAGTTGGAGATTTTGTGAACCCGCCAACGTGAGGATCCAAAATAGGGTGACAAGGTCTCCCCAGAAGACGTGAGGCCCTGACGGTCAAATTGTATAGCTCGGAACATTTGAATGCATAATGTGTAACACGAAAGAGGGGACGATGTCAGAGTCCGGTAGTCAATTTGTATATGGCGGAGGTTCGGGTGCCAATTCTTTCGTACTAGTGTGTTCAATTGTCACTAGTAAGAGCATAGTTAATGTATATTAGGAAGGACACGAAGTTAGCGGAGATGGAAAGCAGCGACAGATACTTTGAGACATTTGTGAACCCTCATAGAGTCAAGCTTGGGAGTTCGAAGATTCGGTGGTGGAATTGTAGATCACAGAAGTTTTGAGTGCAAGATGTATATCACAGAAGAAGTAAGGGTTTATGGTATTTGGTTATGGATAGCATGATGTATTGCTAGAGAAATTTTGATGGTTATATTGGTATATGTATTTGGTATATGGTTGACGTACATGTTGGGTACATGGTTGAGACAAGTAGTTGATGAGTTGGCACATACATGAGGTGTATAGTTGATTATGTTGGTACATCTTGATGAGTCAAAGTTTGTGTGTATTGTATGCATGATTGGTACATATTTGGTGCATGGTTGATGCACTCATTGATGGTATAGGTTGAGGTACAGGTTGGTGCATGGTTGATGCACTTGTTTATGGTACATGTTGATTACAGGTTGTTTGGATAGGTTATTGTGACAGGTTATTTGTAAAGGTTTGGTGCATGGTTGATGCATTTGTTTATGGTACAGGTTGATGTATGGTACATGTTGGCACATGTTATTGGTACATGTTGTTACAGGTTGATTACAAGTTGATTGGTACAAGTTTACAACAGTATATCTCACAGTGATAGTGTGACAGTGGTTCCATAATTATACTTCTATGTCAGGGTGGTTGGACGGGGCAAGGACAAGTGGTTGTAGCCACCTTCTGGTTGTAGTCGGAGAACATAGGAGGTTGTAGCTTCCTTCTGGTTGTAGCCAGAGAATTGGGGATTTGGAGTTTCCTTTAGGTTGTAACCTGAGAAAATAGGAGGTTGGAGCCTCCTTCCAGTTGCAGCTAGAAAACAAAGGAAGTTGGTGCTTCCAATGAATGTAATTCTTAAAGACATATAAGAAAAAACATTATGTGGTTTTCTCCCGCTTTGGTTTCCACGTAAAAACATTGGTGTACTGTGTATGTGTATGATTGTTCATTTGGTCATTGTTTATATACTTTGCAACTATTGGATGATAATTCTACATTGATAAAACACTTGCATTTTGTGGTTAAAAAGGATTAAATTTCTCTGTTACTGATTCACTCCCCCTCTCAGTAATCCAACAAGTGTCAAAGCATTCATAAAGCTTTGCAACAAACTGTATCCAAGAAACATACCATTGGCGTGTCTTTCTATGACATTTCCACCATTGCCAACGTTCAAGATCCAGATAGAGGACACCATAATGAAGTTTGACAAAATCATTAGTATTTCCATGCAAGGAGAAATAATGTTCCATTTGACTGACTCATCCTGTGGGATTTGAGCCATCAAATTTGTTCACCTCAACTTTGGGAAGACGAGGGTCACAATGAAGGGAATTGGAATGAAAGGCCATATTATGGGAAGATTCCTCACCTTCATAGTGTGAAGGTTATTCAAAGGAGGGAGAACCATGGGATTGTTTTAACCATTGGTTGAGAGCGGTGGTGAGGGAGGCCAAGTCACCCTTAACTGCTACAAATGCGCCTATAACATTGGCCTCGAAGGTTTCCAATTTGGAATTGGTGGAATCAATTTTCGAAGTAACTCTCTGGATGTTCTCCCATTGTTTTTTGGATTCTTCTTATAGGTGAAGGATTTCTTGGTTGCGAGTGGTGGCCATTTGAGAATAAGGGGGGCCAGGGAGGGGAAGTGGGTCCACAAAAAAAAGATGGATAAATGATATATATGATGATGATCAAGGTGAAAATAGGAATACAATGGGATAGGTGTCAAATACAAGTGTCGAGAAGGGTGGGTGGGGCCACATAAAAAAAGGATTATAAGTGATAGGTACCACAACAATCAGGGAGAAAAGGGGAGTCCAATGAGATGGGTTGCAAATAAGAGTTTTTGGAAGGGGGTTGGGTCCACGAAAAAAATAAACGAGATTAAAAATGATAGATACCAGTGTGATCAAGGATAAGAGACGAATCCAATGGGATAGGTCCCGAATAAGGGTTTCAACGGGACCGCTATACTCCCTTTTTTTTTAACTCTTGTGGATTTATACTCTAACCTGAATAATATTGCAGTGTCAAAATGCTCAAATTCTTAATAGAAAAAAAATTGAGTAATTTCACAACCAGAATGCAGCAGAAAAGGTTGTGCGGCCAAAATATCCTTTATGTTCCTTGTCTGGTATGTTCCCCCCAAGTTAGGGTTTGCAGGGTGCCTATGGAAAAGGGTTTTCCCTGTGCTATATCTCTATGATATACGTGCAGGGTCGAACAATAGTACTCGACCCAATATCTAAGGGCACCAACTAAGGAGGCTTGAGCATACCCTTAGCCGTACTACCCGATTACCCAAGTACTAAAGAGTATCTTTCTGAGTGTTGTTCTCAGAGGCACTACCAGTCAGGTGGTCGATCGGTTGATCTAGGGTTGGTTTCAGGAGACCTAGGGGACTCTTGATATCCCTGTCGGTACGTGGGAGTGATGGTCACGTACAGATTATCTCTGATGCGATACTACTCGAGGGGTACCAACGTGGGTTACAGAGGTTTCCAACAAGGGAAAAGCTTAGAACTTTGGTTTCTAAGCAACCCCGCGAAACTGTCTGTATCATTTGCATGTAGTCTTCCCCACTGCACTTTGCCCCATTAAACGACAAATATTTGTGCTTTAAAGACGCCGACAATACATGTCTCTACCTTGGAGAAACAAATACCCATGATTCTTGCTAAGGAAAGTGCTATGATACCACTTGTAAGGTACCGAATGTAATATAATATGCAAAAACATGAATATTCAGCAGATATCAATGGAACAACACAATATTGAGAAGAGCAACACTAGAAATAATACCTTTAATCAAATAAAGTGATGTTAACTTGCATCTTCAAGGGGGCAACCTCTAGTAGAGTAGAGCTCTATTACAGTAATTCTCAAGACAAAGACGTCTCATGCCTCCTACTCTTATTTATACTAATTATGTCTTCTAAAGAACATTCTAGAGGAAGATCTTTCTAGAAGCGGAAGCTTCTATTAGGTCTTCTTACATTGACTTGTTCACATTTATTAAATAGGCCTTATTAACTAATGTCAACCTTTATTACATGGAAAATGTATTATTCTACCTACGTGAGGGGTTAGGGAGGTTAGGTCCCTAACATCGTTTGTCCTATGGAATTAATCCCTTCAAATATGAGTATTATGTGATGTTTCCGCTCTCGAAGTCTGTGATATTATTTTAAGACAACCTTATATGTGGAAGTTTCATGTTGTTTATTAGTCTCGGCCTCACAGTGTCATTGTTACTCTAGGAGGTCAACTCTATAGGGTACCAGAGGTAGTTCCGACTACTACCATTTCATTGATCTCAACAAAATAGTGCCACAAAGTAATCTCTCAGACCACAAAGTTTTCCCTCTTCACGATCTTGTTAGAAGGTGAACAAAGGTCACTATGACCACCAAAGCCTTGACCCAATACCTTTATATACAACAAAAGCAGGTCGATAAGATTGTAGAGGAACACAAAGATATTTTTTCACCTACAGGGGTGCCTTTGCACTACCAAGTCAAGAATTCCAATAACTTGGTGCCCAATGCTCCCTTACCCAATGGTCCAATCTATAGATGCTCCCTTTCAAAGAATGAGAGTATTCCATATGTTTAGCATAACTCTATTGGCCACCGCCCTTTTCAGGTGTGCTTGGGGTTCAAGCCATTAGCCCCCATTGATATAGATCTTCCTACTACATCTTCACTGACAAAGTCCTCCCACACTGAGACCAATGTAGATCATGCATTTAGATTTGTTGAATAGATCCAACACCTCTAACAATAGGTTAATGATATGCTTCAATAGGCTAATGCCAAGTACAAGCAAGACCTACTTGAGCAAGGTAAGTGACTCACCAAGGTTCAGATTCAGGAAAAGTTTCCCCATATCCCAAGCGAACTTAACACAATGGGGACCATTGGTTCCTAAGGTGGATCTTGGTGGATCTTGGTGGCCATCCACCTTTTCCAATACCTTTATATACAACAAAAGCAGGTCGATAAGATTGTAGAGGAACACAAAGATATTTTTTCACCTACAGGGGTGCCTTTGCACTACCAAGTCAAGAATTCCAATAACTTGGTGCCCAATGCTCCCTTACCCAATGGTCCAATCTATAGATGCTCCCTTTCAAAGACTGATCTTGGTGGATCTTGGTGGCCATCCACCTTTTCCATTAAATCAATGTTTTTGAGCCCGTGGTTTTGATAAACCATGATATTCACCCTTTTGATGGGGAATGTAATGAAATGTCTTCTCTCTTTGTTAATTACCACCATCATATGTACATGTCTACAACGTTAATGCACCAAATCCCATTAGAACTATGTAGTTAAGTGCACTTGGGCTAGAGTAGTATTAGGATGAGTGACCTCCCATGAAGTCCTAGTGTTTTACATGCCTATTGCATTTTGTAAACTCAGAATAATTTAACCCAAACACATCATGGGAATTATTCTCCTCTCACTCTCTCATATATAATCAAGGTGAAGGAGGTCCTTTGAGCATGCAATGGAGTGTGATGTAATGCTTATTGTGAATGAGCATAGTTGGCATCTCTTTCTCTTCAGAGACAAGCTACCACCATTATAGCCAATTTGTGTTCTACAATATTCTATTATTCATTAATAGAAGTTGGGTTTTATTGTATTTATGTGTTCTCTGCCATATTTTCGTTTGTATCTCATTTCATTCTCAATACAATTTGGATCATTAGGGGATTCAATGCTAGTGATGAAAGTCATGAGAAACAACATCGATCCAACAAATAATGCTTTGAGTGTACCCTTATTGCTAGAATTCGTAAATCCCTCGAAAGTTTCAACAAGGTAATATTTTACCATGTTAGACAGGAGCTCAATAAAAATAATCGATCAATGGGAAAAGGTTACTTCATTTCTAAGCTTGGGTTCATGTTGCAAAAATGTGGTGTTTGGATACTCCCCCATACCATAGTGGGTAGTCATATCATCACTTTAAATGATCAACATGAGCAGGATGATGTATGAAGTAGATGGAGGGCTTATTAGGCAGCCTACACATTTGGTAAGCCTTGGGATCATAAGGGATCTTCAATTCAACGAGATAGATACAAAAATAGCACGTGGGAAAAACGTGGTGCATGGATTTTGTGTTTGTGGTTTCGTTATGGTGGAGGTTGAGCCAAGGGATTTACATGTGGAGAGAGAAGCATCTAGTGTAGTTGGGGAGTAATTCTGGCACGAGAATACCAGGTTGGAAGGCATAGATAAGTGTGTGAAGGTGGTGACTTCATAAAGTTATAGTTTTTCGATGCTAGAGTGTCTGTCAGTTCTTTTTGGGAAAGACCTAGGTTTCTGGCCGCATACTCCAATAGTCATTTATTGTGATGATAATTTATTTTTTGTTCTCTTTTCTAACAAACACATTAACTTCTTTCGACCAATGTTTAGAAAAGTTGGCATCGACATCTTTGAATTGGGGTTCTCTGGTTTAGGGTTTCTAGGTTCTTCTTGCGCAATGCAGGGATGGATAATGCAGACTGGAGGGATGCAAAGAAGGTTTTGAGGTGGCACGAAGAGATTATACATGCCAACAACAATGATTTCCTACAAATTTCCACAAAAATGGTCGAATTTGAGCACACCAACATTATCGGTGTTGTAAATATTACGAATTTACTCCAACAACAAGCACAAAGGATCGATGCTTTAGAGGTAGAGTGCCAAGACCTTTGAGCTCATGTTCTCCCATAGTGATTAGACTCCATTTCTCTTTCTTACAACAACCACAATTATGAAAATCGGTAGTAGGACGGTGCCTAGGAAGAAGACATTGTAGGGTAGGCACATGAACCAATGGACATGGAAGAAATTGGCTCCCTCACTCAATAGAGGAGCCAAAAATTTAGGACAATGCTCCCATGACTAGTAGATGGTTTTTAGGGTAGTTTTTAATTAAGTCAGTTTGTCAAGTTTGTAACTTGTAGTAATGTCTCGTACTATTGTGTAGAAAACACTCTAGATCTCTATATAGCTAGTCTAAAAATATACTTGAAGCTAGTCTATAAATATGCTTAAATATAGAACATGACACTAAAATTTTGTTTGAAATTATTGTATGCTTATGCATAACCTTGTTTTAATGAATATAAATTATGTATTGGTTAAAAAAAACAAGCATATTAGAGCATAAGTTAATAGGATCTGTGGTGAAATATACATTATTAAATGTGGAGGTATGGTGAGGCATTGTGTATATATTAAAATATTTTTCAATTGTATGGTTAAGTGTATATTTCTTAATATGATGAAAAGGGATTTGGGAAAATAAGATTGATATTAAAGTATGGAAAAAAATTAAAAATTAAAATTTAAGTATAAATGTGAAATTATAAAACTATAATAAATAGAAAATTTAAAGTGAATAAAGAACAAGCAACTAATTGATAGATAGTAATAATAACAAGATTAAAGAATAAGTTAAATAGAGAAGAAAGAAGAGTTTAGATTAAAGAAAGTTGTTAAGAGGTAAAAAATGGAGGTGATATAAGCATGGGTGAAAAATTTATAAATTTAAAAAAAATAAAATTGATGAAATGAGGTGAGGCCAACCAAGTTCACAAAGTGCATTAAAAACAACATAATCAATAACCTGAGGTCAATGAACAAACGCAACTCGGGAAAACATCAGGAAGTTGTAAAAGAGTGTTTGGCAATGCATCATCGTGGTCTTTGGGGGTTGGCCCCCAACGAGTGACAAGCTCTAGGTTGGTGATTATCAACTCCTAGTCATTATTATCAAGCTTAGAGGGCCTCTCCCCTTGCAAGTGTTGGTATGGAAAATTTATCGTTACCCTAAGTTAGTTTGGTGATAAATGGTATCTTTGTTCTCTATTTTTTTTTACAACTCTACTAGCATAGTGACGATCCTAGACCTTTGACTACTAATATTGTTGAGAATGAGACAAACATGCAAAAGAGACTTTGAGCATCTCCCTAGTCAAAATAAATTGATTTCCTCTTCAAATATTGAGAAGTTTTCTAATTTAAAAAACATTTATATTATAATTAAAGTATATTTCTATATCTATTTTATATGTTGAAAAGTTGTTTTTTTTTTTCATTGGAAAAATCGTCATTTCTACTAAGTATAACATAAATTACATTTTTAATGTGTAGGTGCATTTATAAGGGAAAAAGGAGGTAAGAAAGGACTTATAGGCCATTATATTCCTCCAAATTTAAATCTCTATTTCTAAAAAGAAAACATATATGTCTACTTAATAGATCTTTTCAAACTTTCCATAGCTTTTAAAAATCAACAACATGTGATTAAAAGTAAGTTTGAAATTCTATTACAAATTTCAGTTAAACAATTTTTAATGCAATTTTTTATAAATACAAAGAAAATAACTATGATATTTACATTATTGAATGATCTAGGTGGATATCGGTGACCACCCACCTCTTCCACTAAATCAACATGGTTCTCCATCTTGGTAGTTTGTTTATCTATAGTTTTTTAGGTCCTAAACTTTTGAGGCCTTAAACGATGTTTTTTTGGTCATTCAGAGGCTAAGGTGGCCATGTCCTACCCAAGCTTGCTAATAATTGTACTTCTTAATTTAAGCAATGGAATAAGTGGTAGTTTGAGTCTGCAAATATGACATAACAAAAGCATGGTAAAGGTCTCCTTAAGTCAGGAACAAAGAAGAGAGCAAGGAGAGTCAACCTCAAGACAACCAGTCCAAGCCATGGGAAAAGAAGTGTAATAGTAAGTCAAAGAAGGACACTAGAAAGTGGTGTGAGTTCCACAAAATGCCCTAGCACAACACTAATGGATGTCACTCAAAACAGTCATTGTTAGTTGAGTTGAACGAAAAAGAATTAGACTCTGGCTCAAACTTTGATTCATAGCAGGATAAGGGAAAGTGGATCATTGATGCAAAACGCAGTGATACCATTGCAACTGCAAATATCCAACCATAAGAGTCAGAGAAGCCTAAGGAGGGGGAGGACCTCTTCCATTCACAGATGTGGGTGAAGGGGACTCCATTACATTCCATTGTTGACAACTGTAGCCAAAAGAACTTGATCTCGACCGAGGTCATCAAGACATTGAAGTTGTTGACAACAACACACCCCCAACCATACCATTGGTTGGTTGAGCTAGGGAAGAGACCTCCATGCCAGCCTGCAATGTTTCATGTTCTATGGCACTGAGCCCTTCAAAGATGAGGTACTATGTGATGTTTTCCCACTTGAAGTTTGTGATGTTCTTTTAGGATAACCCTATATGTGGAAACATCATGTTGTTTATGAGTCCATGCCTCATAGTGACATTGTTACTTTGGGACACTAGCTTTACAAGGTACCATAGGTAGTCCCGACTAATGCATTTTCCTTGATCTTGGAAAAGTAGTGTCAGAAGGTAATCTCTCAAACTAGAAAAATTGTCCTCTTCATGGTTCAGTCAGAAGGTGAGTGGAAGGTCACTATGGCCACCACCACCTCCACACAAAACCTCTCTACACAAAAGAAGCAAGTGAACAATATCGTATAGAAATACATAGATATCTTCACTTCATCTGTGAGGGTGCCTCTACACTACTAGGTCAAACATTCAATTGAATTGATACCTAGTGCTCCTTTACCTAATGGCCCGATATATAGATGCTCTCTTCTGGAGAATGAGGAAATAAAACGTCAAATTCATGAGGTCATCCAAAAGGGACACATTCTACCAATATCCTCACCTTGTGGGAGCCCAATTGTATTGGTGCAGAAGAAGGATGGGACATGGTGACTCAGTTTTATTATAGAGCCCTAAACAAAATCATTCTTAAGAACCGATAATCAATCCCTTGGATTGATGATATTATTGATCAACTTGAGGGTGCCAAGTTCTTTAGTAATATTGATATGAAGTCAAGCTACCACCAGGTCTTGATCGAACAATATGATGCATGGAAGACCACCTTCAAATCTAAAGAAGGCATTTTTGAGTGGTTTTTCATGCCTTTTGGATTGACTAATGCTTCAACAACATTCATGAGAATAATGGATGACATATTGCAACCGTTCACAAACTCTTTTATGGTCGTATATTTGGATGACATCCTCATCTTCAACGAAACTCAAACAAAACATTTGCAACACATTCAACACATCTTAAGCACTGTGCGGCAACACAAGTTATATGCTAATCTGGAGAAATGCTCATTTGTCATGCATAGAATTCAATATCTAGGATACATCATGGATGATCATGGGGCGCATGTGGACCCAGCCAAGATCCAAGTCATTCACGGTTTCCCATCTCCGATGACTCTAATAGAGCTCTGCAGCTTCTTAGGCCTTTCCCACTTCTATCGTAGGTTCGTGATGGGGTTCTCTCATGTTTCTTGGCCCTTAAGCCAAGTGACCAAGGGTGGATCTAAAGCCAAGTTTTCATGTTTTGAGTCACAACAAAAAACATTTGAGGATCTGAAACATTGCCTTTGTTTGACACTAGTCATCACTCTGCTAGACCTACAACAACCATTTGAGATTGAGACAGATGCCTCAAACTATGCTATCAGTGCAATCCTCACTCATCATGGACATCCAATGGCCTATCACAGTGAGACACTCTCTAATATTGTTCACAGGTATCCCACCTATGACAAGGAGATGTATTCCATTGTGCAAGCATGTCGATAGTGGAAACATTATATTCTTGGAAATGAAACAATCATCCACATTGATCACAAGCCTCTACAATTCATGCAGACATAAGGAAATTTAGAGAATGATCTCCATCAGAAGTGATCCATGTAGTTGTAAAAATTCCACTTGAACATTAAGTACAAGAAGGGCAACATAAATCGTGTTGTGGATTTCCTTAGTCGACCCTAGGTTGTGGCGCTAACCAAAGTTCTTAACTCCTATGGGAACGATACCTTGAGGTGGCCCCAATTGTATGAAAATGACCCTAACTTTGTTTCTACATATCATACATTGGGTGCAAGTAAGCAAGTTCCAGACTGTCACCTCCAGTATGCACTTTTGTGCTATCTAGGCCATGTTTTTGTTCCTTCAAGCGAGTGTGCAAAGCTAATTTTGGGTTCACATTACAGTCATGTGGCATGGCAATTTAGTGTGGAGAAGATAGTTGCAGTAATTTATAAGTATTTATATTTGATAAAACTTTAACAATACCTCAACATGTATATCAGATCATGCATTGACAGTGTCATTGCTAAACCTTCCATTAAGAAGTAGGGGTTGTACACTCGTCTACCTACCATAGACAAACCCTGGGAGTCAGTCTCCATGGATTAAACGTCATGTTTTCCCTCCACCAAACATGGTAACAATTGCGTCTTTATGGTTGTTGATTAGTTCTATAAGATGACCATTTTAGCATTGTATAAGAACAATATAATAGCCAAAGCCACTACTAAGATCTTCTTTGAGTATGTTTGGGTCCATTTTGGGCTACCATAGACCATTATTTTAGATAGGGAGAGTAGGTTCCTCAGTACTTTTTGGTCCATTGTGTGGTCTCTAATGGACACCAAGCTAACCAAATCCACTGCCTTCCACCTCCAAAGAGATGAACACATATAAGTGGTCAATATGATGATTGTGCATATCATGTGCATGTACAACTCCAAGCATCCATGTACATTGGCTGAGAGCCCTTCATATGTTCAACATAGCTACAACAAAGCCCTCCACAACTCTATTGGCCACATCCCTTTGTAGGTGTGCTTAGGGTTCCAACCACTAGCCCCCATTGATGTAGCTTTGCCCACTACATCTTCATAGGAAGAGTCCTCCCATGCTCAAACTAAGGTAGATAGAGCAACCAAATTTGTTGAAAAAATCTAGCACATCCAACAACAAGTTTATGATATCCCACAGAAAGTCAATGCTAAGTATAAGTAGTGACATGACTAGCATAATGTTCCACACAAGTTGAAGGTTGGTGATAAGGTGTGGTTGCATTTGCAAAAAGAGCACCTCAAAGGTCCCCACAAGAAGCTCAAACCACTCTTTATTTCTAGGTTTCCTTACAATTTTAAAGAAGATATTACTCTTTGTTAAAAGATTTAACCCAACTTCTTATATTTTGCAAGGATTTAACTTGCCACCTTTTTTTTTTTTTTTTAAGTTTAGCGTAACAATTTTGTATTTTTTGAACTTCAATTTTACAAACAAATATGGGAAAAATCCCTAAATATTTAACCTCTAAAAAAGGAATAGAAGTTGCATGAATTTCCAATATGTTAGAATTGTGCTACAAAATAACCCAAATGGCATAATGGTTTAAAATTTGCGCCCAAAATACTAACATGTCCTTTTTAGGCTTAAAACCCCAAGCCCTTTAATTGTTTGCATTCTTTTAATATAATTTATTTCCTTTTGTCAAATCTATTTCTGCATGTAATTTTAATGAATGATTACCTTCTTTGTAGATGTGTATAGTGATCCCATCAATTATACTAAATGGATGGGGTGTAGCTCCAAGAAGATTACTTACCCTTTGGTTGAGAGGTTGTGGGATCAAATCCCACCACCCCCTATTGTTTGCTGCACTTTTTCTTTCAATTACTTTTGATTTTATTTAATTTACAACTTTTGTTTTTTAATAAGTTCAAATCTGAAATTGTAACTTACTACCAATAGTGGGTTCTTTGTTTTTAATATAGATTTATATATACAAATGGGTTCCCTATTGAATATGTTTTTAATTCATAGGTTTTCTCTTACAATTTCATTTCTCGATTTCTTTTCCATGGGTGTGATTTAATTATCTAGGATACTCATGGAATCCAATTGGAATCTCTCTATAGTGCTCCTCTACTTCTAATTCAAAAACAATTGGGGTCCAAGTGACACAGCTTCAAACAGGTTTTAATAGTCGATCTTCATTGGAGGTAGTCTGGAAGAGATATATAATTTATCTATTCTTCCCCTTCTGTGGGTATGACCTAAGTAAGGCTATTATAAGCCGATTTGGGTTCAAACCCCAATACCCATTAGTTTGTTGGTTTTATCTTTAATAAATTTATTTAAATTTCATTCATTTAGTAGCCAATCCCTTTCAGCTTGCTTGTTGATTTTTTATTATGTTTCGTTTTTTTTCTCCAATTATTGGTTGGGAAATGCCCATAGACCCTTAGTTTTAAGGCCATGTCTGTAGTACCATTTTTTTCCTTTATATAGAAAAATGTCGTTCCCCAATTCCTTAAAGAGACATTTTTCTTTATATAGAAAAATGTTGTTTCCGAGTCCCTTAGAGAACCCCTAAAGTATCATCACTTAATCTAATTATAACCAAGTTCTTAGTATTTCAAATTAGCAAGTAAGATTACAAGTATAAAAATGTTTCATATCTTTTTTTAAGTAACATGCCATGCATACTCGTGAGGTAAATCAATAGAATAATTAAAATAATATAATAGAGGGAAAATCAACTAATTATGAACTTATAGTTCTAATTGTCAACTTAACAATTCTGATGCAATTAAGCATAACAAGTGGAAACCAATATTTGATCACAATCTCCTATAGAATTTAAACCTTCCATCTCATTTTTTTTCACCACACTTAAAACAAGGAAACATTTAAATCTAACTATAAATCATACAATAACTTTGTTTACATTTAAGAAATATAAACCCTAAAAATAATGGGGATAAGAGAGTTCATCTCAATTTATAATAATTGTTTTTACCACAAAGCAAATAATTACATAATTATGAATTAATCAACTTAATTACTATTCACTAGTTTTCCCTATCCTAGAATTACTTATTCATATATGTGAAGTTGTTCCTTTCATGATTACTCAATTTCCCATTTTTTCAAATATTTGAACATCAATAATTCACTTGATTCCATAAAGGTTAATGAATTTTTGTTATATCATTAATGATTGATTGTACTTAGCCCATAAGATGTTTCTTATTTCAAGTTCTTCCTTTCATGGATATAGGCTCCCACGAGATCTTTCATTGAATCATCCCTCCAAGATTATGCAGTGATTATCCTCTCAAGTTTGTACTCATATGATAACAATAATACATGAGTTATAAACATGTATCCAATCACCACCACCCCATGTCCAAAATGTAACTAGTGTATATTGTTATAGCGCAAGTTGTAGGTTGGGAGAAGCCCAACCCAACCATGAAACAAGTGCTACAAATTGGGAATCCTACACCCAATGTCACCTCGATGTAGGTCATGTACTTCAAGGGTGACTAGGTCACTCTAGGGAGGCAATTTCGGTGACCCTAGGGGGAAAGAGATGGAGATGGAGGGAAGTGGAAATGAGTCCCCTAGACATCAACTCTAAACGGAATGAAGGGTAGGGATGGATGCCTTGTAATTCAAGTAATGGATGCCCCACAAGTATAGTGCTTCTCCGGATGATTGTACATGCCCGAGACACAAGAAAAGACACTTTGAAATAGTATATATTAGTTGGATCAACGATTTAAGCTTGTTGTCCCTAATTTGAAGCGATAGATAACATTATATATCAGCCAGAAAAAGGTACTATAAGATGCTCAATAAATGCTAAAGATCAAGTAGAAAATGCAACAGAAAAACTAGTAAATGACTAGCTAAACTCAAGATGAAAAACCAATACTCTTAGCATAAAAGATAAGATTGTTGCAAACACTTGTTTGCAGAAAATTATGTCAGACTTATGGATGTAACATTCAATGTATTGCAGAAAGAAAATCAGCCACTGAAATCTCCTCAAACTTTGCCAAAAAAGTGTGCTAGGACAAGGAGAGTAAGTGTGCAAACTTCGAGCAAAAACCAATGGTTGATAAGAGAGTTATTAAAGCAAGTAAGTTAGGGTTTCTGCAGCCCTAATGGCTGAATATATAAATTTATAAAAACCGAAATAAGTAGCCCCTAGATGGGGATGCCCTAGTGGCTGTGAGATGCCCAAGGCACAAGCAAAACAATCCACTTTGCAAGAAGTAAAAATGACCGAAAATCACGTTTCCCAATGCAACAAATCAATGACTAGTTCCTTTACTATTGGGTTAATGGAGTCACAAGGAGCTTAGACAAGCTATCTCCTTGGGGGTGTAAGCCCTTTTACTCCCCAAGGCAAGTTTCTCCAAGCTAGGGTTTGAGATAAGAGGGTGTATGCCCTTATACTTCAATTAGCAAACCCTTATAATTAATGAGATGAATAAATAAAATGATGAAGACTATGGTGAGGGAGTATTCCCTCATACTCTCCACCTAGCTCCTAGCATAAAAATACTTGAACTTGAAAAATGACAGCATAATAGTAGAAAACCATACCAAGATCAAGAGAAATTCCAAGATAAATGACCACAAGAGCTAGAAAGCATCATCCAAAGCTAGCACTAAGCCTCCTCCATCAACCATTCATAAAATATCCATAAAACAAGTGCACAAGAGCTAAAAGAGCTAAGGGGGCCAAAAATTTTAGACCAAGTCTCTTAGAAGAGGGAGAGTTGTGTTTTAAAATGAGATATCATGATCTCTATTTAAACAAAATTTAGCTAACATAGTTTGTCCACAAAATAAGGAGTAAAACACAAGATTAGGGGTCAACAACCCTAATCTTTCCTCCTATAACACATTAATATTAAACAATTCACTTAAAAATTCATCTTTTGCACAAATTAAACCCTAACTTAGGAGGACGTCACCCCTTTAGGGGACATTTTGCCACTTTGAGGAAGTCATTGGTGTTGGAGAAGCGTGGATGGGCCTCCAAAAGCCATGTGTAAAGCATATAAGTGATCTCATCATGGTGAAGACCCTATTCTCCTCAAAATGTCCAAGTGTAAAATGAGTGGCACCTCACCACCATGCCCTAGCCCCCGAGGTCATGACGTCAAGCTCAAAAGTAAGACGTTTTTCCCCTCCTGGGAAAATTGTTTGGCAAGCAATGGGTGGGCTAGGTCATCCAAGTCTGATCTCTCTCATCTGGAATGTGGGCCCCTGACATCCAACTTGTGGGCTTCTAGCCCCATGGAAGCCCAATCTAGGCTTGTTCTCCCAAAACTGTCCACCAGCTAGGTCCTGCAAAGACAAATGAACATGCCCTCCAAGGATCTCAAGTCATAACATCATGATAAGTGGATCCAATCAATAAATAAGCCATCTAAGCATGTGCATAAAATATTACTATATCAAACAATTCAAACAATTAACAACTCAAAGACATTATGTGACTTGTCAAGCTTAAGTATGGGAGGGTTGATGGTGTGCTATTGGGTAGATCTTGCCCTAGGTCAAGGAGAGCTTCCAAGAGGTCCCTCTCTAAGCCATGTAAAGTGTGTGAGGTGGATGGGGTCAAGAATCAATGGGCATAGGGGTCATAATGTCTCATTCATGGGTGCCTTTATAAAGGGTGTTTGGTACCTTCGTCCGCAATGCACTTTTTCCAAGCCCATCATTTTCCTTTTATCTTTCTTTCTTTATATTTTCTTTCATAATAGCATAAGGAGAGATTGAAGGTCACTGCCCTGGCGTGGTGACCAGGTGGTGGCAATGTCACCCACAAATACCTAATGGAGATGAGAAGGTTGGGTCGTGATGATACCCCCTTTCTCTCAGCCATGCAATTGAGAGTTGTTGCCCCAGTTTGATGACCAGATAATGACAATGTCATACCACTATATGTCCATGGATGTGATAGGACGGCTCATGATGAGACCTCATATCCTTCAATCTACCTTTCAAGCATTTCTTTATTATATTATGGGTCCCCTTTTATTCAAAGATAAGTGTTTCATTTCTTTCTTGGGTGATCACTGGGTGAAGCGTCTAGAAGGTTTATATAAGGCTTTTATCTTTTACCCAACACCAACCCCTCTGGGCCTTTAACCCCTTCTTCCCATAGAATGAGGGACAACCCCTTCTTGGGTCAATACACCCTAAAATCCCAAGATATAAGGAAATGGAGGAGAATAATGATGGAAAGTGGTAAGTATGGTCGGGAATGGTACAATGGCTCATCAAGGGAGTTCCCAGTATCAAACCCATTCCCAAAGAAGATCACTTACTAGGGCACAATGTCAACCACCAAGGTGAAGCAAGGAAAAAGGCATAATGTCCAAGCACATATCATGAAATCTAGAGCAATCTAAGATACACCATAATCAAATGGCTTAAATATTGAAATGATGCTCAGCATAATACTGACTTGTACCTCATGGAGCAAGGCCCACTACCTTCTAGAAGCCTACTGGTGTGGTGGATGCCATCTGTAAACATGTGACCATCTGTGGTGGTGAGTGGGTTTTCTATCTGTGCAAAGGGGTACTGCTAGTCATGTAGTCTCTCAGCACTCCATATCTGCTACCCGAGGGCCTCAAGACATCATCTCCTTAGTTATCCACAAAATGGGGATAACATCCACCACATGCTATCAACTCATCACCATCTCATGGCCAATACAATAAATAGCATAAAACACATGCTATCAAAGCATGTAATCACATGCAATATAGAATCATTATAGAATCTACCATAAGCTAATATAGAATATAGATTATCCAACACATGTGCATTCTTATGTCATTAATCACATACATAATTATAGTCCATTAATACCACAATGGATCATATTACATGTATCATTCACCATGACATATGCATATGTGAAACATAAGAAGAACACCAATCATCACATCATTTAGATAAATTCCAAAACAAAATGTAATCATCACATCACTATAATAACACATACACAATAACCAATAATTCATATATATACATCAACAACTAGAAACATAGATATCACATCATGATAAAATATCATGACTTGAAATATCAGTCTAAGATTTGAATAAGTTCATGCTAGGTCCATAAGTCATAATTTCACATAACGAAAATGAAGGGCACTACATTTTATGCCACACACACCCCTCCCACGTAGATTTTATGCCTCATGGCCAACTGTAAGTGCCTTTTGCCTTAGCCTTTTGTGTGGAGCAAAGAGCAACAACCTCCCCTCTAGCTCACCTCAACATGCATACCCATTATTTTCCTTAGCTTGTTCCTTGTTTTCGAGTGTGGAGGTATTACCTCCCTTCCATCACATCCTTATCTTTGCATGCATAGGGCTACATCCAATTTTTCAATAAAAATTTTAAGTATGTGACTAGTGTTAACTACTCACGTACCTACTTGGCCACATAAGTCGCATATTTATGTTGCACCTAAGCTTCATTTCTTAAAATATATTTTACCTACTCCCAACTATCTTGGTTGACCAATATTTGCAATTCAATTTCAAGTTGATGTGCAAAGTGACCCTTATGTTCAAGTCACTTAGGTTGAATCAAGACACAATGATCATAAATCTATCCATCAACATTCTTGAAATTGAAGCAATAATTTGACCAACTTTATTCCATCACTAGTAGTGAAATAATAATTCCCTAAAACAACTAGTGTGTGGAAGAAAGATTTTATTTTTTCCTTTGAAGAATCTGGAATCTACCCGTTCCACTTGTCTTATAAAATCTAGTGCAATATTTTAGGAGTGAAGAAATCTATAGGAATTTCCCTCAAAACCACAAACTGTCACTATTGTGTAATTTGCATAGGCATGTGAATCCCCTTTCTTGATGATTTCATCATATTTAATGGTTCTATTACATTCACAGGGCATCCTAGCAAGAAGTTCCCACAAAATGATTTGGAAGGCCCTTCTTATAAAACTATATATGAAAGCCTTGTAAGAAATCAATGATTTGTTTTTGTTAACCTTATTTGTCCAATCATTAATAGGTTTGGGTTCTTGACATCATTTTGTCTTTGAATTTTCATAAGCTCAAATTGGTTATCCTAATGGAATAGCATCATGTAAATCAAAAGGAGCAAAAACCTAAACTAGCTTGTTTGCTTGAATTCCATCAACTAATTTTGGATTTCTTGTGCTAGATAATCAATATACATAAAACTACATTCTAAGAATAAATCCCATTAAGAATGGGTAGCATATAGGTTTTAAATGTAGAATTGGAGTCCCTTCCCATTACTATTGAAAACATGAAACCAGGTCTTGGGACCAACCCTTCAAAATATTAACCTTGAATGTCTTCGAATGAGGAATAGTTTTGTCTTTTTCTAGGAATTTCTTAACACATCAAACTTATTAGCACTAGTCATTTACCTGTATATGTCATCCTAGTTGCAGAAATTTGGGGGAACCTTACTCTCTAGGAGCATAAACATTGTTTTAATGGCTTGAGGGCTGATGGGGAAGACTATAGTGCCTTAGTTATTAGACAATACTACTTGGCAAGAAGGGTCATATTATTGGGTGCGTAATTGAACAAAATTTGGAAAGGGGTAAATAGTAGGGACTATGGCCTATGCAACATCATTGTCCCAAGTGCTACAGTGTTTATGACCAATTAGGAACTTTTGAAACTTCCCCATAGTAGCATATCAAAGGGTATCTGTAACACCCCCACGCTTTGTGCAAGAAGTAAATAAAATTTCTCATTCACGAATCGGATTAGCTCTTCGATTTCCTGTTGAAATCCTGCTATTTGATCCACTGGCCCTATTGAAATCCCACCAACGCGAACATGCACAAGGTGCAAGCTTCACCTATGCGTCCACAGGTTGTGACTGTACGCCTATAAAAGGTGATTCGCATTTCAGGACTTCAAGATTTTTACATGCGAGTCAATCTTGACTCCTGTTTCCCAAATCCCCGACCTTCGGTTTCTCCCCAAGGCCAGATCTACGGCCTTGCACTATCCTCTCGTTCGACGACTGTGATTGTGTTGCAATTTTGCGTATTAGGATAATGAACGTGAGCCATTTCTAACTCTCTGTTCCCCGAAATCTCGATCTCCATTAGCTCCTCCCTTACACTTCCACCCATATGACCAGTCACCATGACCTGAGGATTAATCTTCCGAGCTCATCGGGACTTCATGTTTCATGAGGTTGGAACACACCCCAACGCCTATCTTTAGAAAGCTCGAACCCTGAACTCTCGATATCCCCTCACCCAGATCAATGGTCATGGCTCTCCTGTGATCCGACGGTTCATATCCAATCGCATGTTCGGATCTCGCGAGTTCACAAAACTATACCCTTTGACATCTTTCAGTAGCGAGTCAATGAAATTTTGATCTCTCGCCACGTGTCTTCTTACGATGGGCGGTTCCGATCATTTCAGAACTTTCAGGACTTGACGAGTCCACTCTCCTACTCAGTCATGTTGCTAATCGACTCGTGTCAGATTGACGGTCAACGAGGGTCCCGATAGATCCTTGGATCTACAATCCACATTTCATTGCTACTTGTAGAGACTTGATAGAGTCGAAGCGTTACCACCTATGCTCCCTCTTCAAATCTAATGGTCATGACAAACCTCAGATCTTTCCCAAAGCATCTCGTTCGTTCGTCTCCCAAACGAAAGGATATTCCCTTTCATTATTTAAACTTGCTATCCTTTCTAATCTTGGGCAACGAAATTCAATCTCTCAGAGCTTTGAGCTTACGCGGCTTCGAAACCCTCGAAAACTAACTCCTTCTTGCACAAGGTTCCTAGAACCAGGTCACCTGAACCTTTAGATGATTCTTGGGCAAATTACCCCTACTCTTAGTCAGGTTTATGGATAAGGGCTCGGGTGCATTTCAAAGTCCCTAGGCTACCGACCTTAATGAAGTGCCTTCCTAACTCACCGAGTTAGGATCTATGACACTGGGGCAAGGTAAACTCGTGGCTTTATCGTAGCAGCAGCCATACCAAGGAGTTTACTCCGACTCTAATATATGATGCAATTCCATAGGGAAGGTGCTTTCGAGGAATTAAATTAGAACATCACGAGAATCAAGAAGATGGTATGATTCTTAGTGGAACAAACTCATGCTCCAAACTTAATCCTTTTATACAGAAACCAACTATGGCATATAAGTATACACATGCATCCATTACTTCCAATCTAAAACACCAAGCAATCATTCCATACAGAAACCATTTATGGGCGTATAAACATGAGCATGTATCCATGATATTCAATTCAAAATACAAGGCATAAAACACTTATCAGAACCACAAGGTGTGATACGATTGCTGAGAGGGGTGCTCGTTTCCACCCAACCATAGGCTTAGTCACTCCCAACGGATTTATCACTGGCCACCCCCGAGCTTAGACCACGATGCTCTGAAATTCCATCTCTTATCCCTAGCTCAACGAAAGTTAGGGATGAAGGTTACTCTCCTTCTCCTCACTTCATCTGAGAGCTTTGAATCTCCTCTGAAATCTTCTCCCCCTTTCTCTCTGCCCACCCCCACGCTTTCTTTCTTGCATTCCTTCGCAAGATTGTGTGTGGCACGAATTTCCCCGTCCGTGGTCAAGTCTGAGAGCCTTACGGATGGGCGGTCTGCCCCATCCCCTCATTAACTCTTGAGGAGCATCCCCACCTACCATCCTGATTGAAATTCATTCTTGGGTCAGAGAGTTGTTTTGGTCTTGAGCAAGTAAAACCAGTATGGTACTAGTTCAGTGGAAGTTAACGCAACCGCTCCGGGTCCCTTCCACCACATTTTCATTAGAAATCGTGGTCTCTTTTAGCACATCCCCTTCCCAGCAGTCATGCAACACATATCCATAACAAATTTACATTCATTGACCTTTTATACAAAGGTCCATCAAATCAAACATTCACACCTTTGAGTTTGCCATAGTTCCCTGGCCAATATAGTTATATTTACAGACTGGGGTAAACATGGTGTTACAGTATCATATTGATAGTAATTAGAAATTGTTTTATATACATCAATCCAAGTATCTAATATATATTGATATTTCAATTTAACATAGGTATATGGTAATACAATGGATGACTACTTTTTAGGGGTGATTTTAGAGAATCCAAATAGAATCAATACAAGAAATCTTGTAGGGTATTGTTGACCGGGATGGATTCCCAGCACTCAATGGTAGGGATTAAACACAATGAAGAGGCCCAATTAGACTCTTCCCTATTTTGGATGGAATAATCCTCGAGGTTATGACCCCACAACCATCCAATGGGATTTATAAATCAATTCAAAAGTATTTTTTTTAACATTTTTTGTTATGCGTTAAATGCAATAAATAATTCTAATCTAAGAGGGGTTTACAAAAAACCTATTATGTAACTTTAGTTTTCCAAGAAATAATTCAACCAGAAAACCATCACTACGGGATGACTCTCATGAAACACAAACTATTATATTGTAGAAAGAGGAAAATCTATAAGAACATAGCGCAACAATTAATCATCCAATCCATAATTGATTATAGAAATAATTCCACAATGCATAATGTATTAAATGACAAACACAAATTACAAAACATAAGAAATGAAGTAATAAAGAACATATAACTATTCATTGAAATGTCAATTGGGTTTAGCCCGAGTGGTTTGTGTTGAGGGGTGTTTCCCCCCCCACCCATGTTCAATTCCCACAAGTGACATGTTGAGCTCTTAAATGAACAAGCTATCAAAAGAAGACTTGGCTTTCTACAAAATCTAGTTTACCCCGAGTACCATCCTCGAAATGAGGGGAAGTGATCGATGGGTTTCCCCAGGCTCTATTAAAAAAAAAATGTTCAATGAAAATAATAAAGAAAGTAATTTACTCAATGCACAAGATACCTTGATGAAATGGAAATCCTTACTAGACATATGAGACATCATACGAACAACAAAATAATCCACCAGTTGAAATTGATCTACATAAAAATATTTAAAAAGAAATGTCCCTTGACTCCAAAATGAGTTTCTAAATTAATTTTTGAAGTAATTCTCAACATAATTCATTGCCATCCCCTCATAGCCAAAGACCCTTTTCTAAGTGGTTGATTTACATATTTATATGTAAAATACCATGCAAAATTAGAATAAAGTAGAAAATACAAAAAAGCCATAAATTCCATGCAAGCCGCTACAACTCAAGAGAACTGGGTGTTCAACTTGTGCATGTTCAACATCATACTTTCCCCATTGCTCAAATAAATCATCACACAAGTTTTAACAAGTAAACTTGTGTTTCCCACTAGGATGAATCAACATTGAAGTTTCATGCATGAACCTTTTAACATATTTTTTCTAATTTGGGGAAGATTGACTCTCGTTGAGTAGTTATCCTTACTTCACTTGTCAAAAATATTTGGAGATGCTTGTTCTCTAATGAGGATATACCTTTGACTTCAGTTTCACACTTGGTTTTGATCTCTTTGAATTCTTCCATTTCCTCATCAACTCGTTGAACACCCTTAGGCGGGCCTAAACTTGGCAACCTAATTTGTGACGTGGTATCTATGATGAGATATCATATTTCATGCAAGTTGACCATTCTTCTCGAATTTGGATCTAAGATGCATCAAAAAACTTTCCCCAATAACTAACTTCTTGTTCAATCTTGGACAACTCATCTTTGGTCAATATCCTGATTTGTTGTCCTCATGACCCCAAATCTTTTGAATTTAACTGATAAACTTAATTTGGTCTTGAACCTTAGCCTATTTCTCCTTCCTTATAAGATTTTCTTTATACAAGGTAGACAATTTCATTCTCTCCTCTTGCAATTCCAATGCTTTAGCTATAAAATATTTCTTAATATGTTCATTGACTTTGTCTTCACTGAGGACTTATTCAATGAACTTACTTATTGCATCTTGTTTTCCCTTGTAATATTTTACTTGATTTTCCAACGCAGTTATCTACCTACTCACGTTCTTAACTTCTTCCTCTCTAGCTTTATCTTTATCAATAATATCATGTGAGATGGATATCCCGCTGAAAATAAGTCACCGAACTTAGACTTATTTGTATCTAGCATGGATTCTTCAATATTACAAAGAATAGAATTGTTTACATCCACTATTTTCCTCTTCCGAGTTCTCTTAACTATGGACTACTTGTGCTAGTTATAAGTAATGGACTCAAAGTCTACAAACTCTTCCATAGGTTTTGGAATTGGCTAATCTTTCCATGACAACACATTCTCTGGACTGCTTGGAGAATACACGTGTTCCATTGTTGGTACTTTACCTTTGTCACTTGCTTTTGGAACATATTCCTCTCCCCATGTTAGATCTATGATGTTGTTGAGTAATGTTGTAGTCTATTGCACTTGCGGCTAGTTTGGGGATTGTTCTACTTGTTGTTGAACATCACCTGTAGTGTCACCAATATCTGTTGAAATTATGCTTATACTAAGGGGGAGGGGGTGAATCAATATAAGATACTTTTTATTTAACCATTCATCAATCATTCATTAGCAAATATAAATTCAAATCAAAATACACAAAATTTAAGGTGGAAACCCTTACAGGAGAAAACCACAAAAAATTAACTTTATAAATTTATGTAGGCACCAACCTACTCGAGACACCAATCTCCTCACCTGATCACCAACTCAGTAAGATATTGTGTAGGCACCAACCTACTAGAGACACCAATCTCCTTGGTTGAGCACCAAATCAGTAAGACATGTATCGACACCAACCTAAGATCTCCATACACATAGTACTTCTGACTTCACCTACATGCTTCATACTTCATGTATTTCATAGCTTCAACGTACCCTTAACTTTCATGCTCCATCGCCTCTCTTTGCTTCACACTCCAGACATAAATTCAAAGCCTAGTCAAATTTAGCCTTCATTCCCTAGAGAACCTCGTAACATCGTTCCCAAAATATGATCCCATAATAAAACATCACAACCTCAAAACAATACACTTTGCAACATCATAGACCTTAGTCCTTCATAGCGCACCCTTAAAAATCCAAGAAACTCCTTTTGCACACCTTTAAACCCCAATAATACATTCCAAATCATCTTGTGCACCTCAGACTTGATATTCTTGCTTGGATGCTCTTAAAATGCACACATCTATCCTATACTTATAGTTTTTTTATGCTCACTTTTAGGGCCAACCTATAAAGACTGGTTGGGCCAACCTGAACTTTCTGGTTGGGTTGTCTGACGGAAAAATTCATATATCCTCATTCCTAAGGAGTTGGAGGGAGTTCTATATACTATTGGAAAGGTCTCAAAATAAGTTTTCCAACCATATAACCTATTCTCCCATTTGAGCTAGGTATTTAGACTAAAAATTCCTTCAAAGATAGGGTATCCAAACTAAGCATCAAAAATCCAAAAATAATATTTCTAACAATCTCCATCTTGCAATCTTTATATTGGACATCTGTAGTCTCCCCCTGTCTTTGATATCAATGAAAACAATATTTCCAATATTATCTAGTCCAATCTAGGCTGCCTCCTATTGCAACTTCTCCTCTTCTTTCTTCATTCTCTATTCTTCCTCTATTTATCTCTTATTTTCTTCTTCTTCCTTTCTTTTGTTTTCTGGTCATTGTTGCTCTTCTTCTTTCCTTCTTCTTCATTTATTTTGTTTTCTAGTTGTTGTTTCTCTTCTTATTTTCTCTCTATTCTTCAATTAGAAACGTCTTCTCCTCAACTTTATTTCTTAATTCTTCATCCAAGAGTCTCTACTCTTCCTCCTTTTTTATTTTTTATTTTTTGTTCTTGCTTTATCCTTTCCTCCTCCTCTTTCCTTTTGTTCTCTACCTATAATCTAGCTTTCTCTCAGGAATCCTTCAATTCATTTTTTATTTGTTCTACCTCTGATGCCTTCTTTTTCTTTTCTAACTCTAGTTCGACACTTTCTTCTTGTTGTCTTTTCCTCACCTCTTCCTCAATGTTTCTTTTCAATTCCTCCTCTTGTCGCTTCCTTATCTGCTCATCTTGAATTGTTTTCCTTTCAATTTATTCCCTGATTCTTATCTCTTCAAGATTTTTTTCTTCTTCCCCTTCCTTTATAGTCCTTTCCACTTCAAATAGCCTCCTATTTAACTCATCTAATTGTTCATAAGGGGACATAGCACTAAAATTTACTAAACATGGGGTTCTTATTCTTGTTAGGACATCATCCGAATCCTTATAATTTTCATGGGGAAGTTCATCTGGCCATTGCTTAGGGGTATATGGCCAAGACAATGATATTAGCTCTAACTCCAAACTCTAATTTTGACCACAAATCTCAACACTTGGTATTTGTCCAATTTTTGGTGTGCAACATTCACTAAATCCTTCAAAAACTATGTTTTGGTTCTAAAACAAAAAAGTCATTCTCTATTTGGCTCATTAACGTTGTGTGTTTTCCAAAAATGGCGTAGTGGCCTAAAGTGGACCTTACTTATCCAATATTTCCAAACATAGTGTTTGATCTAGTCTCCAATAGTTATCCTTATCCCACTACTTCATTAATACAATGAGATTGTTTACATTGAAGCTAGATATAAAGAGAGGTCCATGTATTTTCCTATAAATAAAGCCATTGAGGTCACACATTTCATCACTCATCCATTGCAAGGTTAAGTTATCGAAATTCCTCCAAAAAAAAGCAAAGCACCCTTAGCCTAGGCCTTTCTACCATTGAGGAAAAATCATTCTACCACTAAAGGCTTGGGGTGGAGCATACAAGGAAGCAAATGACCCTCCCTTGAGGTAGCTTTGGAGCCCACTTTCTTCAACTATCTTAAGGTGTTTTATAATAAGCCTCTTATTTCCATTCTTAATAAAATCTTTTATATTCTTTATTGTATCTTATTTCTTTAAGAATGGAAGCATGTTGTTTGATTTACTTTCTTTGGCATAAGATAAAGTAGGATACTTGACTTTTTTTTAGTTTACTTCCATTTCATTTGCTACTTAATACACACAACCATTAAGTAGGTACTTTTGGTACATATTGGTCACTAAAGACCAATCACTAATATCAATGTGACTTTAAGGTGCAAGAGGAACATAAATGGCAATCAAAGAAGGATCATATTAAATGAAATGGTGATTATGGCTAGGCTGTAGATTTTGCTTTCAGTAATTGAAGAGATGGAGATCCTACCTATCAAGAAATCTATAAGTTATGATGTACATATAAAAAAGAATTGATTGTGGATGTGGAGGTTGCATGTAGTTCCAAGACATGGTGAATAGAGAATAGTGAGATCTATATCTATTAGATAGTTGGTTGTTGGTCCAATGTTGGTTGTAACCAGGAGTGTTGGGGTTTCAACCCGACATTCTCTATTCTAGGACTTACTATAATAAATCTTAAGATGAGATAAATTTAGATAACATATGATAACTAGTATAGATTCATCTTAACCTCGGATATATTAAGCATCAAGAGGGATAAAAGAAAACCAAAACATTAAATTCTTGGTGCATGCATCTCTCTTTTTACATTACACATCTCATTTTTTTCTTAATTTTGATATACAAGTGTTACACATGAATATGAAAATTTCAACTTGAATTGTAAAGTGTACTTCAATTTTCTTCGTGCAATTAGTAAATTTTAAATTTTATTACTATTAAATAAAGTTTATATAATTAAATTTCAAAAGATTGATTAATTAAATCTTAACAAATATAAAATGTTAATGCCATTACATTATCTAATTTTGTTAATAAAGTTTATAAAAAATTCCAATTATATATGAGAAGAAGACAAGATTTTAATGCATGGACAAAGATAGAAAATACGACACCATAATGGTAATGCTAATATAACCTACATTTGAGAGTATTTGGAGGTAATTCAAAGGCCTTTAATGATG
>ML796781.1:194362-231970 GCA_009831015.1 Picea engelmannii | reverse complement strand
TATGGAAAATAAAAGCTCCATCTTGTTTGGGGGCTTTGAAAACAATGCAATTCTTGTATCTGCCTTGGCTGTGTGTGAAAATTAAGCTTGCTCTTGGACATTAGTCATAGATGGACATTTCAGATTAAACTTGAGTGAAATAATTGGATCAAAGTAAATGTCCTCTAGTGCCACGAGAGCTCTAAAGCCTTGTCATTTCAATAATAATTGAATTTCTTATAATTTCAATAAAATTGATTTTAACCTTGGTAGAAAATACTAACAAAATGTTGTATGAAATGAATAGGATTTTCTTGATTTATTATGCTGAAGGCATGTAATAAAGGGTGGTGTCTTGAGAAATACTTGGTCATCCTCCAATATCGTCTAGTGGTCACCACTGTTTTCTCTGCCCATAGTTATCTCCAAACATTCTGGTTTCATTCCAGTTGTGTCTCGTATCTTCAACCAACAGTATATCTCGTACAGCAGGGGATGTCGGCACTTCACCCAGTCCTGCACCTTCTATATCATTGGTTCGTGTTTCTCCTATGACAGAGGTTTGTATCCCTCAATTCAATATAGTTATAGAGAAGGACAGACACAGAATGATTGGAGCTATAAGCACCTGTTTGAACTGCATATGCAAACCAACATGTTCACTTTTTCCTTCGATGATCATTGTTGGGTGACTCCATTTCAATCAAACCCAAAACCAAATCAATCATCTATCTACGGGCTCCCCCAGAAGTCCCTCAATTCATCCACTCCCAGTTCATCTCCTCCCTCCCCTGACTGTGGATAGCATTTACACTCCCAATGCCACGCTCTGTAATGTTGAGTGGGCTTTGAGCTAAACCCTTGTGGAGAATATTTGCATGTTGACAGGGAAGAGGGACTTCGTTCTTCACCAACTGCAATGATGGATGGATCAAATGCGTTTGGGTCGTTACTTTGTATTAAAAAATATTAGTTCTTCTTCTCTCCCCTATTATGTTGAATTTACTTACTATTTAAAAATAATAGTTCTATGTCTTTGTCATTCACAACTGTGGAAAAGAAAAGGGAAAATGAAAATTAGCAAGGTTAAGTAATTACAAAGAATTTAGATTACTAAATTGTCATTTATCTCACGAGGATCAAAATGTGTGAACTAGAAGGTCTTCCAAGTGTACATGGCACTCAGGCTGCTCTTGGTTCATGAAACCCATTGCTTTAATCTACCTTATAATATCTCTTACATTATCGCTGTGAGTGGGGTATCTTAGTCTTTGGAGTTCAGAGAGATGGGCATTGTGAGAAGCACATTGTTGAGGTTGCTTTGAGCCTCGAGGAGAATGTTATGGTTCTCGGTCCTGTCAGCATTCTATCAAGCCAACATTTTCCAGATATGTTGTTTGAAGCTTCATGCTTGTCCACTAATTTAGTAAATATAATAAGGGGATCTGCCATAAGTTTTATTTTCAAAAAAAATTCTTCCTCATTTTAAGTTGTCTTGCATGGTCTGCAATATATCTCTCTTCCCAATGGAAGTTATTGTCCTCAATGCGGCTTAACTGCTATGTTGCTTCCTCCAAATGTTTGTTTCACCATTCTACCAAGAAGTTTTTAATCTCTGGCTTTGCAAGATTCCTGCTTCTTTCATCAGTCATCCTTATCCAACAATGAACAAAAGCCCCTTTTCTCATTTTTCTTCTCAGAGATCTGTTTCGATGGCTTCTGCCTCAGCAAGTTCAGCGCTGGTTCGAGTCACAGCAGCGCCATCATGGAACAAAAAACAGGTATTTTGTTCGTTTTCTTCTGTTATGGCTTCTGTTATTCATGTTAGTTTTGCGGATCTGGGTTTCATTCTCTGTATCCATCCCTGGGGTTTTTAAATGGTTCTGGTGACCGAGAGATGAGAAGTGCATGGGTCGATATCCTTCCCTGGTTTTGATCTGGCCTTAATGAATGATCCCCGAGCTGGGCTCATCGAGCACCACTAGCTCCAGTCTGCCAAGTCAGGCCCAGCAATGGCCAGATGCCTTCTCTGGTCCTGCGCCCCACTTTGTTCTATTCATTTCACCACATCAAATGTGCAGTTTTTTAACACATAATAATTGAGATCATGTTGTTGGGAGTTACATTCTTATAACATTAGATGTGATCCTTGTTTGGTTTTAGGACTATCCAATTTGATTTTGAACTGTAGACTATATTGCTGGAAATTACATCGTTATCCCATGTGTGCCTCCTTATTAATAATCTTTTACTTTTTCATTCTCGTGGTGTTCTAATTCATTTTATCCAGGGTTTCTAGACTTTTGTCCACAAGCTCTAGTCTTGTTACTTATATGATCTTATGTTTCGTTAAATGACAACTTGAAAGTTTGAAAAGAGAAGTTATGTCAATGTAAGATTGAAATCTCACTCAAGGGGATGTTTTGGCCTTCTGCTTTCTTGGCTTATTAGTAAATGAACATTCCATAAATGTAGCAAGCAATCAAATATGAAAAGGAATCCCCAGTTATGACACTGAATTCATTTATGTGCTTAGCTAGACGATTCATTTAGCAGTTGGAGCAAGATCAATTACTGATAGATGCTTGATTTATGTTTCAGAAGTTCGCTAGATCTTGGTGAGGCCTTTACAGTGACATGTGTATGTGATGGCTACTTGGTTTGTTGTTCCATATCAATGTTTATGGAATATTCATTTATTAATAAGCCAAGAAAGCAGAAGGCCAAAACATAGATAATTCGTTTAGTTGTTGAAGCAAGATCAACTACTGATAGAAGCTTGATTTCTGTTTCAGAAGTTAGCTAGATCTTGGTGAGGCCTTTACTGTGGCATGGGTATTTGATGGCTACTTTGTTTTCTGTTCCAGAGCATAGTTTAGACCTGGGGAACGCCTTTGCATGGGTTATGACAAATGGCAGCCAATGTAGATTCTTGTTAGTGCACCATCGTGATTTATTAGCGTGACTTCGACTGATGCAGATAATGCTTACAATTCTTTTAAACTTAAACCTACTTTAACTCTCTTACATTGTTTTCACATATTCAAACTTTCGCATTGTTTTTATGTATTCAAAATTCGGCAGGTATTTGCTACCATGTAGCCTTGTTTAACATGAAACTATCATATACAATATGCCTTTTTATTCAACCCATAGACAACATGCCTCTTGGTGACACTAATAGTTGTTGGTGATGGTGCATTTGAACTTGCTACCTTCTTGAGCTTAAAGATCATAGGAAAAATACATCACTAATTGTTACCAAAAATAGCGAGGCACATTTACAACACAAAATAGCAAAGCGCATTTACAACTCAATATGATACATATGTTGTCATATTTGTTGAGTTTGAACTTGCTATATCCTCGAGTTTGAAGACCATGGGAAAAATATATCACTTATTGCACTAAGAATAACGAGATGCATTTACAACTGAATATGATAGAAATGTTGTCATATTTATCATGTGAATAACACTTACATGTAGACTTTAAAAAATATATAATATTTGTATAAATAATAATATATATGCTAACCAAATATATATAGGAAAGCAAGAGATTCAATGCGTACACCCATTATAACAAGTGTTGCATGGCAGCGTAGTCCCTGCCAGGTTGGAATGGGAATAAATGCACGTTGAAGTACATGTGGTATCCATGCAAAGGATGACTTTGGCCACTAGATTCAAATATAATAGACCCAGTATAGTTGAACAAAAAAAAAGATAGCATTTCTGAATTAGTTTTCTTTGAAATTTATCAAAAATTAATAATGTTTGTTACATATTTATGGAATCTATTCCATATTTCTGGAAATTTAAATGTGTTTGTCATATAGACTGAGATTGGGGCTCCCGCGAACCATAAAAAGACATAAGTACAAGAATTATGACTGTAGAAAGAAGAATTGTGCGACAGTAGAGAGGAAGACCTGAAAAGAAGAAATTGGAAGTTATGAGCCTTTGGTTAGAGATTTCTATTTCAAGAGGTAGAATAACTGTATTGATAAAGAAAACAAGATGACATCAGTATAGACTTACTATGAAGTCGTTGCGTTTTTGTTGTTGTCATCCATGGTCGCTGGAATCGTGCCAACCGGTTGTTGCCCTTCCTCGATGAGGTTGTCCATTCTCTATTGGAACCATTCTTCAATGTAGCTTCACATGGGGGCCACGTTGATTTCATCCCGGATTTCTATGTCAAAAAACTCGTTTTCTAATTTCCTTAGATCCATAGAAATACTATGCAGAGCCTGTTCAATTTCTTCATTGTGTGTTGCATAGTCCAGTAGCCAGTTCTCGAGCTCATCTACACGATATTCAAGGATGCCGTAAAAATTTTCTAAAGAGAATCCCTTTAAAATATCAAGTTTTTCATCAAAGGCTTCTTTGTTCATTGACAAGGATTTGAGGACTAAGTTTGGGTCTTGAACCTTGTTGGTACTTCCGGCTAAGTCTATTTGGGTCAAGCTTCTAAATAATTCTTCTTTTTCTGATATGGCTTGTTCACATGATTCGACAATGAGCTGCAGGCTCTTAACTTTCTTTTGCCAGTATGATTTTAATTTTTTGATCCGCTTTTGGGAGGGGAGATCCTCTTGTCTTCTTTTCAGATCCGAGTTGTTGATGGCATGGTTGGAAAAAGGGGTCAGCATCTGTTCATAGAAATGTTGATCATTTTTTAAATTCGTCTGCAAATGTTCATGCAAATCATTTACCCTCATTCGAAAATAAGCTATATTTTGTGATGTTTCCCAAGCTTCGGTAACTAGCTGCATTATTTTCTTGATGTTATTCTCTACAAGGGCTCTACACGATGCGAGGAGGCTGGAGGATACTTTTAACTTGGTTGCAGGGGTAGAAAGCACGATTTTTTCTAAAGGACTGGCAAACTCTGGGGTATCAATGAAAGCCTCCTCAAATTCCTTGACGCGGTCTTTCAATCCGGCATTCTCCGTTTCAATTCCTACAATGGAATCATCAAGAGCATCACCAGTTACGCGGTGAAATAGGGAGATTTGGGATGGCCGCATTTTCCTAAAGTTAATCTTTGTACGAGATCTGTCTTTCTTATTTGTTACATATCTCTTTTCAATGACCATATTTTTAGAATGGCTGTCAAAAATAGCGCTCTGGAATACGAATGATTCATCTTCGTCAAAAATGTCGGTCTCATCTATTTCCATTGCGGAACTATGGTGAATCGCGTCTGCGGACGGGCCAACTTTGTGCATGTGCTCAGTTTCAATTTCAAGTTGCATCTATTCACTTTCAATTTCAGGTTCGGGTTCGTTCGCCTGTCCTACAATGTTTTTTCTCTTCTTCGTCAGGGGAACTTTGTGAGAACTATCAATTTTTGTGTGGGGAGCGTTCTTATCTCCTCCTCTGTTTGAAGATTTATGGGTTGCTTTCATACTGGGGTGGGTAGTTGAAGCGATGCTCTGTAATGTCGTGCTCTTAGGAGCGTTGGCAGGGGACTGGACACTCTTCTCACCGGATACATTTCCATGTTGTCTGTACAATTCAGTCGCACTTTGCAATGTCTCTACGTCACAATCGCCAGAAGCAAGATTGTTGTTGTCACCGTGTCTGTCTTCGGTCAAGCGTCTATGGATAAAAGATCTGCTAAAGCCAACTGCTAGTAAATGTTCTCGAAAAATCCCATCAGGGTCGAACCCTTTTAGCCTTTCAGCATATGTTAGGTTCAAGTTCTTGAAATTATCTATTCATCAATCTTGTTGACGTTTCTGCACACGAAGTCACCGACTTTCCAGGGCAGAGGAATTAACTATTTTTTTTTTTCTTTTCATGGAAAAAATCCAACCAGGGGTTGTATTGCCTTGCTATTTCTATAACAAACATCTTGCCTATGATGTGGCATGGAAGGAAAGCAGGATTTTCTTTGGAACCAAAGACCATTAGTACACTGTGATTTTCCTTTTGATCAAGTGTCCCCTTCCTGTTCAAAAACTTGGTTTCCTGGCCAGACATCCGGGGAGCATCCTTCCCTAACAATAAATCTTTGAAAACTGAGACAAAGTCATTAAAAACTTCATAAAAACAATGGGAGGCCTTGTGCCTCCACAGGGCCTAGTACCAAAATGTTACTGGGTCGAATCCACAATTTATTTTCTTAGAAAGAGACAACTTTGGAAATGGACAGCAATGCACTATTACGAAAATCAAGTAGGATGACATATAAAATTTATTCGATTCTTTGAATCGTGATAGCTGGGAACAAATTTCAATGGAAATTAGCTTCCCCCAATCGAAAATGAATTGTTCCTTGACTGTGAAGTACAAAATATAAATAACTATACGAGAAATGCTTATCATGGATTCATGTCCTGTTATTCTTGTAAACATCCAAGCAATTTCCCGGAATGGATTTCTAAATGAACTTACCTGCAACTTTGTGGTATCTTCAAGAAGTGTTGTCGGGTCTTCGAGGAACTCGGCTAAGATGTCCAACCCGTTATCATGTTTTTCTAGGAACTACTTGCACTCTTGTCCTCTGAAAATCAATGTTGGCTCCGACAATTTCAACATCTTGCGGAATAGCTGAGGTGACAAAGAAACAAGAGAATGGTCGCACAGTGGAATAATTCTTTGGCTTGAAATATATTTTTTGGTGCACCAAGAGACCACCTCCTTACAATCAAAAACCTCAGGGATGCAGCCTGCACAAGCGATTCCAAAGGTCCAAATCACTTCGTTCTGGGCGAAAATGGATGAATAGTAAGAGTATGCTCTGGACCACTGGAAGTTCTGGTCCTGACGTCTGAAGATATTCATTGTATCTCCACAAAACCGTTGTCGACCTACTTCCATAAGTTTACAAGAACGTTTGTTTTCTCCAGACGATGATTGAAATGAAGAGTTGGAAGGGATAATATAACGTTGTGCAAATCTTGGTCCAATGTCTGTGAATCGAAGATCTCCTCGAGACTTTCGCTCATTAATGACAATTTCGACTGTTGTTGCATGATGCACTGTTAACATTAAAGACTAGTAATTGCACACATAGAAGTGCAAACATGGCGGATACGGCAATGAGCGATTAAGCATTGGAGATTTCTTGAACAGGCCAACGTGATGACCCATGTTTGAGATGAACAATCGGAAGGGACATTATAACTCTCTGCAGATCTTGGTTTAATGTGTATTAATGGGAGATCTCCTCGAGCGTTTCGCTCATTAATGACAATGTTCACGGTTCCTGCATGGTGAGCTATTAGCATGAAAGGTTACTAATGGCATATTAAGAAAGAAGTATGAAGGTCGCGGGGACAAGAAAGAGAAGTTAAGGAGTGTCTAATTATTGAAAGCGGTTGGGCGGGCTTCAAAACATGGTTTCAAGGTACAACTGCTGGAGGTGAGGGCGTGAGGGTCAAATTGTATGTCTCGGAAGTTTTTGAGTGCAATACGCATAACACTGAAGAGGATATGACAGGACGGTCCAGAGGGCAATTTGTATATCACGGAAGTCCAAGTAATGTTTGTAGGACATAGAACAATGGAGGTGCAAACGTGAGCCTGCCTATCTGGGAACCCGCAATCGAAAGAGTGGCTCAAGTATGGAATAGAGAAACGGTTGGGCAGATTCATTTCACTAATATATTGAAACTTGTAATATATATCGCATTGCGTGGAAAGATATTTTCTGCATGTCTCTGGGCAGAAAAGAGAAAATAAGAGAAGATCAATTAATTTAAATTCGAGGAGTCGAGCTTTAATTAAATTTCATTGTCTCGTCGATGATTTTGCTTTTTAATGGCAGTATGTATGGTTGTTACATGAACTATTAGCATTAAACCTTGGTTGGGCACAATAAACAGTGCCTGAGAATTGGAGATTTCGTGAACCCGCCAACCCAAGGAACCACAAAAGAGATTCCATGAAATGGGCGAGTATGGAAAGTCATTGGATGAGCTTCAGAATTAGGGTGACAATGGCTCTCCAGGAGACGTGACTTCCCAAGGGTCAAATTGTATGTCTCGGAACTTGAATGTAAAATGTGTAGCACAGAAGAGGGGATGATATGGGAGTCTGGCGGTCAATTTGTATACGGCAGACCCTTTCAGTCATTAATGACATGTTTAAGGTTCATGCACAACGAAGTGATGGCATTAAAGCTTGCCAATTGCATTTCCAAAGAGAAGTAGGAAGGTGGCAGGGACATGGAACAACAAGTAAGGAATGGCTAATTATCGAAAGTGGTTGGTGACGCTTCGAAATAGGGCTACAAGATACAACTAGCAGAGGTGAGAGTCGGAGGGTCAAATTGTATCTCTTGGGAGTGTTGACCGCAGAACATGTAACATGGAAGAGGGCATGATGATGCATTTCTGGGGATAGACTGTATATCGCGGAACTCTGGGTACTGTTTGCTAGTCATGGAACATTGGAAACACAATCCTGAGCCCGCCAGTTCGAGAACCCACAATCGAAAAAACAGAAGGGTGGACTTGATATACATTAAATGTACAATGTCATGGAGATACCGCCAACTTGGGGCTAAGTATTGAAAGGAAGGACGGACGGTTGGGCTCGTGACGGGGCATTCCAACAGACAAATTGTATATCGCGGAACTCCGAGCACTGTTTGCAAGTTGCAGAAGATTCCAGACACAATTTTGAGGCCGTCAATCTGGGAACGCGCAATCGAAAAAGTGTCCAAGTATGGAATAGGGAAACATTGGCCCGGAATTGTTTTCGCTAATATATTGAAATTTGTAATAGCTTTGCCATTACCTGGTACGAATGGCTAGTCCTCAAGACTTCTGCTTATTAATGACGATCCTTACGGTTGTTTCATAATGGTGTTTTAGTATTAAAACTTTGGTGTTGCATATTTGGAAAGAAGTATGAGGATGGCCAAAACAAGAAATAGTGACTAGGAATTGGAGATTTCGTGAACCCGCCAACATGAGGATCCAAAATAGTGTGACAAGGTCTCCCCAGAAGACTTGAGGGCCCAACGGTCAAATTGTATCGCTCAGAACATTTGAATGCATAATCTGTAACACAGAAGGGGGGACGATGTCGGAATCTAGTAGTCAATTTGTATATAGCAAAGGACCGGGTGCCAATTGTTTCGTACCAGTGTGTTCAGTTGTCACTAGTAAGAGCATAATTAATGTATATTAGGAAGGACGGGAAGTTAGTGGGGATGTAAGGCAGTGACAGATACTTTGAAACATTTGTGAACCATGGTAGAGTGAAGCTTGCGAGTTGGAGGAGTCCACAGTGGAATTGTAGATCATGGAAGTACAAGATGTATATAACAGAACAAGAAGCAGCAGAGTTCGAAAGTGCCAACACGGTAATCGTAGCCATAAAATTGGCTAAGTATGGAAAAGAACAACGGTCGGTCGGATTCGTCATTTGAAGATATAGATGGAGATGAAGATATGTCAGCCCACCAACGTTGGAACCTGCAATCATAGAAAGACAACTAAGTATACAACCAGAAAGCGATAATACGTGGGAAGAAGAAAAGGGAAAAAGGGCCAAGGAGTCCATGGTGGAATTGTAGATCACGGAAGTTTTGAGTGCAAGATGTATATCATGGAACAAGAAGCAACAGAGTTCGAAAGCGCCAACCCGACAACCGCAACCATAAAATTGGCTAAGTATGGAAAGAAAGAGCGGTCGGTCGGATTTGTCATGTGAGGATATAGATGGAGATGAAGATATGTCAGCCCGCCAATGCTGGAACCCACAAGCATAGAAAGGCGACTAAGTATATACCTAGAAAGCGATAATACACGGGAAGAAGAAAAGGGAAAAAAGGACTAAGTATCTCACAAAAGAACATCTACTATTCGTTTATTAATGCCAATCTTTTCGAACCCCTGGTGAGTTCTCACTAGTAAAAGCATAAATTGCAAATCACAGAAGTTCTTTGGGTGCAAGATGTATATGATGGAACATGGGACATAAGTGTTGGATACCACAAACCCGAGATCCGATGAACAAAGAATTGGCTAAGTATTGAAAGGGACCGCGGTCGGTCGGGCTCATGGTGTGAAGATATAGATAAAGAGCTGCCAATTTGTGAATCCAGGAGCCCGTGATCATATCGATGTGACTAAATATAGAACCACAAAGGGATAATAGAGGGGGAGAAAAGAGGAAAAATTAAAAGAGAGTGCTTATATTTATTCCAATAGTATTCATATTAATATATATTAATAGATTATTTCTGGTCCAAATGTAAATCATCTTCCAATTTGCAGGATCCTATTCGGTTCGCAAATTTCGTTGAAATCCATAAGAAATAGAAAGGAAAAAAAACGGTGGACGGTTAGGCTCATGACGGGGCATTCCAGCGGACAAATTGTGTATCGCGGAACTCCGGGCACTATTTACAAGTTGCGGAAGATTCGAAAGACAATTTTGAGGTCGTCAATCTAGGAACCCGCAATCGAAAAAGTGTCCAAGTATGGAATAGGGAAATGCTGGCCTAGACTTGTTTTCACTAATATATTGAAATTTGTAATAGCTTTGTCATTACCTGACAAGATCTTCTTTGCATGTTTCTGGACAAGTTCTGCAAGGATGGTTGGTCCTCGAGACTTTTGCTTATTAATGACGATCTTTATGGTTGTTGCATGATGGTGTTTTAGTATTAAACCTTTGGTGTTGCATATTTGGAAAGAAGTACGAGGATGGGAAGAACAGGAAACAATGACTAGGAGTTGGAGATTTTGTGAACCCGCCAACGTGAGGATCCAAAATAGGGTGACAAGTTCTCCCCAGAAGACGTGAGGCCCCGACGGTCAAATTGTATAGCTCGAAACATTTGAATGCATAATGTGTAAAACGAAAGAGGGGACGATGTCAGAGTCTGGTAGTCAATTTGTATATGGCGGAGGTCCGGGTGCCAATTCTTTCGTACCAGTGTGTTCAATTGTCACTAGTAAGAGCATAGTTAATGTATATTAGGAAGGACACGAAGTTAGCAGAGATGGAAGGCAGCGACAGATACTTTGAGACATCTGTGAACCCTCGTAGAGTCAAGCTTGCGAGTTTGAAGATTCTGTGGTGGAATTGTAGATCACAGAAGTTTTGAGTGCAAGATGTATATCACGGAAGAAGTAAGGGTTTATGGTATTTGGTTATGGATAGCATGATGTATTGCTAGAGAAATTTTGATGGTTATATTGGTATATGTATTTGGTATATGGTTGACGTATATGTTGGGTACATGGTTGAGATAAGTAGTTGATGAGTTGGCACATACATGAGGTGTATAGTTGATTATGTTGGTACATCTTGATGAGTCATAGTTTGTGTGTATTTTATGCATGATTGGTACATATTTGGTGCATGGTTGATGCACTCGTTGATGGTATAGGTTGAGGTATAGGTTGGTGCATGGTTGATGCACTTGTTTATGGTACATGTTGATTACAGGTTGTTTGGATAGGTTATTGTGACAGGTTATTTGTACAGGTTTGGTGCATGGTTGATGCATTTGTTTATGGTACAGGTTGATGTATGGTACATGTTGGCACAGGTTATTGGTACATGTTGTTACAGGTTGATTACAAGTTGATTGGTACAAGTTTACAACAGTGTATCTCACAGTGATAGTGTGACAGTGGTTCCATAATTATACTTCTATGTCAGGGCGGTTGGACGGGGCAAGGAAAAGTGGTTGTAGCCACCTTCCAGTTGTAGTCGGAGAACATAGGGGGTTGTAGCTTCCTTCTGGTTGTAGCCAGAGAATTGGAGCTTCCTTCAGGTTGTAACCTGAGAAAATAGGGGGTTGGAGCCTCCTTCCAGTTGCAGCTAGAAAACAAAGGAAGTTAGTGCTTCCAATGAATGTAATTCTTAAAGACATATAAGAAAAAACATTATGTGGTTTTCTCCCGCTTTGGTTTCCACGTAAAAACATTGGTGTACTGTGTATGTGTATGATTGTTCATTTGGTCATTGTTTATTTACTCTGCAACTATTGGATGATAATGCTACATTGATAAAACACTTGCATTTTGTGGTTAAAAAGGATTAAATTGCTCTATTACTGATTCACTCCCCCTCCCAGTAATCCAACAAGTGTCAAAGCGTTCATAAAGCTCTGCAACAAACTGTGTCCAAGAAACATACCCTTGGCATGTCTTTCTATGACATTTCCACCATTGCCAACATTCAAGATCCAGATAGAGGACACCATAATGAAGTTTGACCAAATCATTAGTATTTCCATGCAAGGAGAAATAATGTTCCATTTGACTGACTCATCCTGTGGGATTTGAGCCATCAAATTTGTTCACCTCAACTCTGGGAAGATGAGGGTCAAAATGAAGGGAATTGGAATGAAAGGCCATATTATGGGAAGATTCCTCACCTTCATAGTGTGAAGGTTATTCAGAGGAAGGAGAACCATGGGATTGTTTTAACCATTGGTTGAGAGCAGTGGTGAGGGAGGCCAATTCACCCTTAACTGCTACAAATGCACCTATAACATTGGCCTTGAAGGTTTCCAATTTGGAATTGGTGGAATCAATTTCTGAAGTAACTCTTTGGATGTTCTCCCAATGTTTTTTGGATTCTTCTTGTAGGTGAAGGATTCCTTGGTTGCGAGTGGTGGCCATTTGAGAATAAGGGGGGCCAGGGAGGGGAAGTGGGTCCACGAAAAATATATGGATAAATGATATATATGACGATGATCAGGGTGAAAATAGGAATACAATGGGATAGGTGTCAATTACGGGTGTCGAGAAGGGTGGGTGGGACCACATAAAAAAAGGATTATAAGTGATAGGTACCACAACGATCAGGGAGAAAAGGGGAGTCCAATGAGACGGGTTGCAAATAAGAGTTTTGGGAAGGGGGTTGGGTCCACGAAAAAAATAAATGAGATTAAAAATGATAGATACCAATGTGATCAAGGATAAGAGACGAATCCAATGGGATAGGTCCCGAATAAGGGTTTCAACGGGACCGCTATACTCCCTTTTTTTTAACTCTTGTGGATTTATACTCTAACCTGAATAATATTGCAGTGTCGAAATGCCCAAATTATTAATAGAAAAAAAATTGAGTAATTTCACAACCAGAATGCAGCAGACAAGGTTGTGCAGCCAAAATATCCTTTATGTTCCTTGTCTGGTATGTTCCCCCCAAGTTAGGGTTTGCAGGGTGCCTATGGACAAGGGTTTTCCCTGTGCTATATCTCTATGATATACGTGCAGGGTCGAACAATAGTACTCGACCCAATATCTCAGGGCACCAACTAAAGAGGCTTGACCATACCCTTAGTCGTATTACCCGATTACCCAAGTACTAAAGAGTATCTTCCTGAGTGTTGTTCTCAGAGGCACTACCAGTTGGGTGGTCGATCAGTTGATCTAGGGTTGGTTTTAGGAGACCTAGGGGACTCTTGATATCCCTGTCAGTACGTGGGAGTGATGGTCGCGTACAGATTATCTCTGGTTGCAGAGGTTTCCAACAAGGGAAAAACTTAGAACTTTGGTTTCTAAGCAACCACGTGAAACTGTCTGTATCGTTTGCGTGTAGTCTTCCCCACTACACTTTGCCCCATTAAACAACAAATATTTGTGCTTTAAAGACGCCGACAATACATGTCTCTACCTTGGAAAAACAAATACCCGTGATTCCTGCTAAGGAAAGTGCTCTAATACCACTTGTAAGGTACCAAATGTAATATAATATGCAAAAACATGAATATTCAATAGATATCAATGGAACAACAAAATATTGAGAAGAGCAACACTAGAAATAATACCTTTAATCAAATAAAGTGATGTTAACTTGCATCTTCAAGGGGGCAACCTCTAGTAGAGTAGAGCTCTATTACTGTAATTCTCAAGACAAAGACGTCTCATTCCTCCTACTCTTATTTATACTAATTGTGTCTTCTAAAGAACATTCTAGAGGAAGATCTTTCTAGAAGCAGAAGCTTCTATTAGGTCTTCTTACATTGACTTGTTCACATTTATTAAATAGGCCTTATTAACTAATGTTGACCTTTATTACATGGAAAATATATTATTCTACCTACGTGAGGGGTTAGGGAGGTTAGGTCCCTAACATCGTTTGTCCTATGGAATTAATCCCTTCAAATATGAGTATTATGTGATGTTTCCCCTCTCGAAGTCTATGATATTCTTTTAAGACAACCTTATATGTGGAAGTTTCATGTTGTTTATTAGTCTCGGCCTCACAGTGTCATTGTTACTCTAGGAGGTCAACTCTATAGGGTACCAGAGGTAGTTTCGACTACTACCATTTCATTGATCTCAACAAAATAGTGCCACAAAGTAATCTCTCAGAACACAAAGTTTTCCCTCTTCACGATCTTGTTAGAAGGTGAACAAAGGTCACTATGACCACCAAAGCCTCAACCCAAGACCTTTATATACAACAAAAGCAGGTCGATAAGATTGTAGAGGAACACAAAGATATTTTTTCACCTACAGGGGTGCCTCTGCACTACCAAGTCAAGAATTCCAATAACTTGGTGCCCAATGCTCCCTTACCCAATGGTCCAATCTATAGATGCTCCCTTTCAAAGAATGAGAGTATTCCATATGTTTAGCATAACTCTATTGGCCACCACCCTTTTCAGGTGTGCTTGGGGTTCAAGCCATTAGCCCCCATTGATATAGATCTTCCTACTACATCTTCACTAACAAAGTCCTCCCACACTCAGACCAATGTAGATCATGCATTTAGATTTGTTGAATAGATCCAACACCTCTAACAATAGGTTAATGATATGCTTCAACAGGCTAATGCCAAGTACAAGCAGGACCTACTTGAGCAAGGTAAGTGACTCACCAAGGTTCAGATTTAGGAAAAGTTTCCCCATATCCCAAGCGAACTTAACGCAATGGGGACCATTGGTTCCTAAGGGGGGATGACTGATCTAGGTGGATCTTGGTGGCCATCCACATTTTCCATTAAATCAACGTTTTTGAGCCCATGGTTTTGATAAACCATGATATTCACCCTTTTGATGGGGAATGTAATGAAATGTCATCTCTCTTTGTTAATTACCACCATCATATGTACATGTCTACAACGTTAATGCACCAAATCCCATTAGAACTAAGTAGTTAAGTGCACTTGGGCTAGAGTAGTATTAGGATGAGTGACCTTCCATGAAGTCCTAGTGTTTTACATGCTTATGACATTTTGTAAACTCAGAATAATTTATCCCAAACACATCATGTGAATTATTCTCCTCTCACTCTCTCATATATAATCAAGGTGAAGGAGGTCCTTTGAGCATGCAATAGAGTGTGACGTAATGCTTATTGTGAATGAGCGTAATTGGCATCTCTTTCTCTTCAGAGACAAGCTACCACCATTATAGCCAATTTGTGTTCTACAATATTCTATTATTCATTAATAGAAGTTGGGTTTTATTGTATTTATGTGTTCTCTGCTATATTTTTGTTTGTATCTCATTTCATTCTCAATACAATTTGGATCATTAGGGGATTCAATGCTAGTGATGAAAGCCATGAGAAACAACATCGATCCAACAAATAATGCTTTGAGTGTACCCTTATTGCTAGAATTCGTAAATCCCTCGAAAGTTTCAACAAGGTAATATTTTACCATGTTAGACATGAGCTCAATAAAAATAATCGATCAATGGGAAAAGGTTACTTCATTTCTAAGCCTGGGTTCATGTTGCAAAAATGTGGTGTTTGGATACTCCCCCATACCATAGTGGGTAGTCATATCATCACTTTAAATGATCAACATGAGCAGGATGATGTATGAAGTAGATGGAGGGCTTCTTAGGCAACCTACACATTTGGTAAGCCTTGGGATCATAAGGGATCTTCAATTCAACGGGATAGATACAAAAATAACATGTGGGAAAAACGTGGTGCATGGATTTTGTGTTTGTGGTTTCGTTCTGGTGGAGGTTGAGCCAAGGGATTTACATGTGGAGAGAGAAGCATCTACTGCAGTTGGGGATTAATTATGGCACGAGAATACCAGGTTGGAAGGCGGAGATAAGTGTGTGAAGGTGGTGACTTCATAAAGTTGTAGTTTTTCGATGCTAGAGTGTTTGTCAGTTCTTTCTGGGAAAGACCTAGGTTTCTGGCCGCATACTCCAATAGTCATTTATTGTGATGATAATTTATTTTTTGTTCTCTTTTCTAACAAACACATTAACTTCTTTCGACCAATGTTTAGCAAAGTTGACATCGACATCTTTGAATTGGGGGTTCTCTGGTTTAGGGTTTCTAGGTTCTTCTTGCGCAATGCAGGGATGGATAATGCAGACTGGAGGGATGCAAAGAAGGTTTTGAGGTGGCACGAAGAGATTATACATGCCAACAACAATGATTTCCTACAAATTTCCACAAAAATGGTCGAATTTGAGCACACCAACATTGTCGGTGTAGCAAATGTTACGAATTTACTCCAACAACAAGCACAAAGGATCAATGCTTTAGAGGCAGAGTGCTAAGACCTTTGAGCTCATGTTCTCCCATAGTGATTAGACTCCATTTCTCTTCCTTCCAACAACCACAATTATGAAAATCGGTAGTAGGACAGTGCCTAGGAAGAAGACATTGTAGGGTAGGCACATGACCCAATGGACATGGAAGAAATTGGCTCCCTCACTCAGTAGAGGAGCCAGAAATTTAGGACAGTGCTCCCCCATGACTAGTAGATGGTTTTTAGGGTAGTTTTTTATTAAGTCAGTTTGTCAAGTTTGTAACTTGTAGTAATGTCTCGTACTATTGTGTAGAAAACACTCTAGATCTCTATATAGCTAGTCTAAAAATATGCTTGAAGCTAGTCTAGAAATATGCTTAAATATAGAACATGACACTAAAATTTTGTTTGAAATTATTGTATGCTTATGCATAACCTTGTTTTAATGAATATAAATTATGTATTGGTTTAAAAAAACAAGCATATTAGAGCATAAGTTAATAGGATCTGTGGTGAAATACACATTATTAAATATTAAATGTGGAGGTATGGTGAGGCATTGTGTATATATTAAAATATTTTTCATTTTATGGTTAAGTGTATATTTCTTACTATGATGAAAAGGGAAAAGGGAAAATAAGATTGATATTAAAATATGGAAAAAAATTAAAAATATAAATTTAAATATAAATGTGAAATCATAAAACTATAAGAAATTAGATAATAGATAATAAATAGAAAATTTAAAGTGAATAAAGAACAAGCAACTAATTGATAGATAGTAATAACAAGATTAAAGAATAAGTTAAATAGAGAAGAAAGAAGAGTTTAGATTAAAGAAAGAAATTGATAGATAGTAATAACAAGATTAAAGAATAAGTTAAATAGAGAAGAAAGAAGAGTTTAGATTAAAGAAAGTTGTTAAGAGGTAAAAAAATGGAGGTGATATAAGCATGGGTGAAAAATTTATAAATTAAAAAAAATAAAAAATAAAAATAAAAATATGATGAAATGAGGTGAGGCAAACCAAGTTCATAAAGTGCCTAAAAACAACATAATCAATAACCTGAGGTCAAGGAACAAACGCAACTCGGGAAAACATCAGGAAGTTGTAAAGAGTGTTTGGCAATGCATCATCGTGGTCTTTGGGGGTTGGCCCCCAACGAGTGACAAGCTCTAGGTTGGTGATTATCAACTCCTAGTCATTATTATCAAGCTTAGAGGGCCTCTCCCCTTGCAAGTGTTGGTATGGAAAATTTATCGTTACCCTAAGTTAGTTTGGTGATAAATGGTGTCTTTGTTCTCTATTTTTTTTACAACTCTACTAGCATAGTGACGATCCTAGACCTTTGACTACTAATATTGTTGAGAATGAGACAAACATGCAAAAGAGACTTTGAGTATCTCCCTACTCAAAATAAAAGTTTCCTAATATAAAAAAACATTTATATTATAATTAAAGTATATTTCTATATCTATTTTATAGGTTTAGGTTGAAAAGTAGTTTTTTTTTTTTTTTTTTTTCATTGGAAAAATCATCATTTCTACTCAAGTATAACATAAATCACATTTGTAATGTGTAGGTACATTTATAAGGCAAAAAGGAGGTAAGAAAAGACTTCTAGGCCACTATATTCCTCCAAATTTAAATCTCTATTTCTAAAAAGAAAACATATATGTCTACTTAATAGATCTTTTCAAACTTTCCATAGCTTTTAAAAATAAATAACATGTGACTAAAAGTAAGTTTGAAATTTTATTACAAATTTCAGTTAAACAATTTTTAATGCAATATTTTATAAACACAAAGAAAATAACTATGATATTTACATTATTGAATGATCCAGGTGGATATCAGTGACCACCCACCTCTTCCACTAAATCAACATGGTTCTCCATCTTGGTAGTTTGTTTATCTATAGTTTTTTAGGTCCTAAACTTTTGAGGCCTTAAACGATGTTTTTTTGGTCATTTAGGGGCTAAGGTGGCCATGTCCTACCCAAGCTTGCTAATAATTGTACTTCTTAATTTAAGCAATGGAATAAGTGGTAGTTTGAGTCTGCAAATATGACACAACAAAAGCATGGTAAAGGTCGCCTTAAGTCAGGAACAAAGAATAGAGCAAGGAGAGTCAACCTCAAGACAACCAGTCCAAGCCATGGGAAAAGAAGTGTAATAGTAAGTCAAAGAAGGACACTAGAAAGTGGTGTGAGTTCCACAAAATGCCCTAGCACAACACTGATGGATGTCACTCAAAACAGTGATTGTTAGTTGAGTTGAACGAAAAAGAATTAGACTCTGGCTCAAACTTTGATTTAGAGCAAGATAAGGGAAAGTGGATCATTGATGCAGAACGCAGTGATACCATTGCAACTGCAAATATCCAACCATAAGAATCAGAGAAGCCTAAGGAGGGGGAGGACCTCTTCCATTCACAGATGTGGGTGAAGGGGACTCCATTACATTTCACTATTGACAAATGTAGCCAAAAGAACCTGATCTCGACTGAGGTCATCAAGACATTGAAGTTGTTGACAACAACACACCCCCAACCATACACCATTGGTTGGTTGAGCTAGGGAAGAGACCTCCATGCCAGCCTGCAATGTTTCATGTTCTATGGCACCGAGCCCTTCAAAGATGAGGTACTATGTGATGTTTTCCCACTTGAAGTTTGTGATGTTCTTTTAGGATAACCCTATATGTGGAAACATCATGTTGTTTATGAGTCCATGCTTCATAGTGACATTGTTACTTTGGGACACTAGCTTTACAAGGTACCATAGGTAGTCCTGACTAATGCACTTTCCTTGATCTTGGAAAAGTAGTGTCAGAAGGTAATCTCTCAAACTAGAAAAATTGTCCTCTTCATGGTTCAGTCAGAAGGTGAGTGGAAGGTCACTATGGCCACCACCACCTCCACACAAAGCCTCTCTACACAAAAGAAGCAAGTGAACAATATCGTATAGAAATACAGAGATATCTTCACTTCACCTGTGAGGGTGCCTCTACACTACTAGGTCAAACATTCAATTGAATTGATACCTAGTGCTCCTTTACCTAATGGCCCGATATATAGATGCTCTCTTCTGGAGAATGAGGAAATAAAACGTCAAATTCATGAGGTCATCCAAAAAGGATACATTCTACCAATATCCTCACCTTGTGGGAGCCCAATTGTATTGGTGCAGAAGAAGGATGGGACATGGTGACTCAGTATTTATTATAGAGCCCTAAACAAAATCATTCTTAAGAACTGATAATCAATCCCTTGGATTGATGATATTATTGATCAACTTGAGGGTGCTAAGTTCTTTAGTAATATTGATATGAAGTCAAGCTACCACCAGGTCCTGATCGAACAAAATGATGCATGGAAGACCACCTTCAAATCTAAAGAAGGCATTTTTGAGTGGTTGTTCATGCCTTTTGGATTGACTAATGCTTCAACAACATTCATGAGAATAATGGATGACATATTGCAACCGTTCACAAACTCTTTTATGGTCGTATATTTGGATGACATCCTCATCTTCAACGAAACTCAAACAAAACATTTGCAACACATTCAACACATCTTAAGCACTGTGCGGCAACACAAGTTATATGCTAATCTGGAGAAATGCTCATTTGTCATGCATAGAATTCAATATCTAGGATACATCATGGATGATCATGGGGCGCATGTGGACCCAGCCAAGATCCAAGTCATTCACGGTTTCCCATCTCCGATGACTCTAATAGAGCTCTGCAGCTTCTTAGGCCTTTCCCACTTCTATCGTAGGTTCGTGATGGGGTTCTCTCATGTTTCTTGGCCCTTAAGCCAAGTGACCAAGGGTGGATCTAAAGCCAAGTTTTCATGTTTTGAGTCACAACAAAAAACATTTGAGGATCTGAAACATTGCCTTTGTTTGACACTAGTCATCACTCTGCTAGACCTACAACAACCATTTGAGATTGAGACAGATGCCTCAAACTATGCTATCAGTGCAATCCTCACTCATCATGGACATCCAATGGCCTATCACAGTGAGACACTCTCTAATATTGTTCACAGGTATCCCACCTATGACAAGGAGATGTATTCCATTGTGCAAGCATGTCGATAGTGGAAACATTATATTCTTGGAAATGAAACAATCATCCACATTGATCACAAGCCTCTACAATTCATGCAGACATAAGGAAATTTAGAGAATGATCTCCATCAGAAGTGATCCATGTAGTTGTAAAAATTCCACTTGAACATTAAGTACAAGAAGGGCAACATAAATCGTGTTGTGGATTTCCTTAGTCGACCCTAGGTTGTGGCGCTAACCAAAGTTCTTAACTCCTATGGGAACGATACCTTGAGGTGGCCCCAATTGTATGAAAATGACCCTAACTTTGTTTCTACATATCATACATTGGGTGCAAGTAAGCAAGTTCCAGACTGTCACCTCCAGTATGCACTTTTGTGCTATCTAGGCCATGTTTTTGTTCCTTCAAGCGAGTGTGCAAAGCTAATTTTGGGTTCACATTACAGTCATGTGGCATGGCAATTTAGTGTGGAGAAGATAGTTGCAGTAATTTATAAGTATTTATATTTGATAAAACTTTAACAATACCTCAACATGTATATCAGATCATGCATTGACAGTGTCATTGCTAAACCTTCCATTAAGAAGTAGGGGTTGTACACTCGTCTACCTACCATAGACAAACCCTGGGAGTCAGTCTCCATGGATTAAACGTCATGTTTTCCCTCCACCAAACATGGTAACAATTGCGTCTTTATGGTTGTTGATTAGTTCTATAAGATGACCATTTTAGCATTGTATAAGAACAATATAATAGCCAAAGCCACTACTAAGATCTTCTTTGAGTATGTTTGGGTCCATTTTGGGCTACCATAGACCATTATTTTAGATAGGGAGAGTAGGTTCCTCAGTACTTTTTGGTCCATTGTGTGGTCTCTAATGGACACCAAGCTAACCAAATCCACTGCCTTCCACCTCCAAAGAGATGAACACATATAAGTGGTCAATATGATGATTGTGCATATCATGTGCATGTACAACTCCAAGCATCCATGTACATTGGCTGAGAGCCCTTCATATGTTCAACATAGCTACAACAAAGCCCTCCACAACTCTATTGGCCACATCCCTTTGTAGGTGTGCTTAGGGTTCCAACCACTAGCCCCCATTGATGTAGCTTTGCCCACTACATCTTCATAGGAAGAGTCCTCCCATGCTCAAACTAAGGTAGATAGAGCAACCAAATTTGTTGAAAAAATCTAGCACATCCAACAACAAGTTTATGATATCCCACAGAAAGTCAATGCTAAGTATAAGTAGTGACATGACTAGCATAATGTTCCACACAAGTTGAAGGTTGGTGATAAGGTGTGGTTGCATTTGCAAAAAGAGCACCTCAAAGGTCCCCACAAGAAGCTCAAACCACTCTTTATTTCTAGGTTTCCTTACAATTTTAAAGAAGATATTACTCTTTGTTAAAAGATTTAACCCAACTTCTTATATTTTGCAAGGATTTAACTTGCCACCTTTTTTTTTTTTTTTTAAGTTTAGCGTAACAATTTTGTATTTTTTGAACTTCAATTTTACAAACAAATATGGGAAAAATCCCTAAATATTTAACCTCTAAAAAAGGAATAGAAGTTGCATGAATTTCCAATATGTTAGAATTGTGCTACAAAATAACCCAAATGGCATAATGGTTTAAAATTTGCGCCCAAAATACTAACATGTCCTTTTTAGGCTTAAAACCCCAAGCCCTTTAATTGTTTGCATTCTTTTAATATAATTTATTTCCTTTTGTCAAATCTATTTCTGCATGTAATTTTAATGAATGATTACCTTCTTTGTAGATGTGTATAGTGATCCCATCAATTATACTAAATGGATGGGGTGTAGCTCCAAGAAGATTACTTACCCTTTGGTTGAGAGGTTGTGGGATCAAATCCCACCACCCCCTATTGTTTGCTGCACTTTTTCTTTCAATTACTTTTGATTTTATTTAATTTACAACTTTTGTTTTTTAATAAGTTCAAATCTGAAATTGTAACTTACTACCAATAGTGGGTTCTTTGTTTTTAATATAGATTTATATATACAAATGGGTTCCCTATTGAATATGTTTTTAATTCATAGGTTTTCTCTTACAATTTCATTTCTCGATTTCTTTTCCATGGGTGTGATTTAATTATCTAGGATACTCATGGAATCCAATTGGAATCTCTCTATAGTGCTCCTCTACTTCTAATTCAAAAACAATTGGGGTCCAAGTGACACAGCTTCAAACAGGTTTTAATAGTCGATCTTCATTGGAGGTAGTCTGGAAGAGATATATAATTTATCTATTCTTCCCCTTCTGTGGGTATGACCTAAGTAAGGCTATTATAAGCCGATTTGGGTTCAAACCCCAATACCCATTAGTTTGTTGGTTTTATCTTTAATAAATTTATTTAAATTTCATTCATTTAGTAGCCAATCCCTTTCAGCTCGTTTGTTGATTTTTTTATTATGTTTTTTTTTTTTTTTTTTCCAATTATTGGTTGGGAAATGCCCATAGGCCCTTAGTTTTAAGGCCATGTTTCTAGTACCATTTTTTTCCTTTATATAGAAAAATGTTGTTCCCCAATTCATTTTTTTCTTTATATAGAAAAATGTTGTTTCCGAGTCCCTTGGAGAACCCCTAATGTATCATCACTTAATCTAATTATAACCAAGTTCTTAGTATTTCAAATTAGCAAGTAAGATTACAAGTATAAAAAAGTTTCATATCTTTTTTTTTTAAAGTAACATGCCATGCATACTCGTGAGTTAAATCAATAGAATAATTAAAATAATATAATAGAGGGAAAATCAACTAATTATGAACTTATAATTCCAAATCAATAGAATAATTAAAATAATATAATAGAGGGAAAATCAACTAATTATGAACTTATAGTTCCAATTGTCAACTTAACAATTCTAATGCAATTAAGCATAACAAGTGGAAATCAATATTTGATCACAATCTCCTCTAAAATTTAAACCTTCCATCTCATTCTCATTTTTTTTCACCACACTTAAAACAAGGAAACATTTAAATCTAACTATAAATCATACAATAACTTTGTGTACATTTAAGGAATATAAACCCTAAAAATAATGGGGATAAGAGAGTTCATCTCAATTTATAATAATTGTTTTTACCACAAAGCAAATAATTACATAATTATGAATTAATCAACTCAATTACTTATTCACTAGTTTTCCCTATCCTAGAATTACTTATTCATATATGTGAAGTCGTTCCTTTCATGATTACTCAATTTCCCATTTTTTCAAATATTTGAATATCAATAATCCACTTGATTCCATAAAGGTTAATGAATTTTTGTTATATCATTAATGACTGATTGTACTTAGCCCATAAGATGTTTCTTATTTCAAGTTCTTCCTTTCATGGATATAGGCTCCCACGAGATCTTTCATTGAATCATCCCTCCAAGATTATGTAGTGATTATCCTCTCAAGTTTGTACTCATATGATAACAATAATACATGAGTTATAAATATGTATCCAATCACCACCACCCCATGTCCAAAATGTAACTAGTGTATATTGTTATAGCGCAAGTTGTAGGTTGGGAGAAGCCCGACCCAACCATGAAACAAGTGCTACAAATTGGGAATCCTACACCCAATGTCACCTTGATGTAGGTCCCGCACTTCAAGGGTGACTAGGTTACTCTAGGGAGGCAATTTCGGTGACCCTAGGGGGAAAGAGATGGAGATGGAGGGAAGTGGAAATGAATCCCCTAGACATCAAGTCTAAATGGAATGAAGGGTAGGGATATATGCCTTGTAATTCAAGTAATGGATGCCCCACAAGTATAGTGCTTCTCCGGATGATTGTACCTGCCCGAGACACAAGAAAAGACACTTTGAAATAGTATATATTAGTTGGATCAACGAGATAAGCTTGTTGTCCCTAATTTGAAGCGATAGATAAAATTATATATCAGCCAGAAAAAGGTACTATAAGATGCTCAATAAATGCTAAAGATCAAGTAGAAAATGCAAGAGAAAAACTAGTAAATGACTAACTAAACTCAAGATGAAAAAGCAGTACTCTTAGCATAAAAGATAAGATTGTTGCAAAAACTTGTTTGCAGAAAATTATATCAGACTTATGGATGTAACATTCAATGTATTGCAGAAAGAAAATCAGCCATTGAAATCTCCTCAAACTTTGCCAAAAAAGTGCGCTAGGACAAGGAGAGTAAGTGTACAAACTTTGAGCAAAAACCAATGGTTGATAAGAGAGTTATTAAAGCAAGTAAGTTAGGGTTTCTGCAACCCTAATGGCTGAATATATAAATTTATAACAACAGAAATAAGTAGCCCCTAGATGGGGATGCCCTAGTGGATGTGAGGTGCCCAAGGCACAAGCAAAACAATCCACTTTGCAAGAAGTAAAAATGACTGAAAATCACGTTTCCCAATGCAATATTTTATTTCTCCAATGCAACAAATCAATGACTAGTTCCTTTACTATTGGGTTAATGGAGTCACAAGGAGCTTAGACAAGCTATCTCCTTGGGGGTGTAAGCCCTTTTACTCCCCAAGGCAAGTTTCTCTAAGCTAGGGTTTGAGATAAGAGGGTGTATGCCCTTATACTTCTCTTAGCAAACCCTTATAATTAATGAGATGAAGCAATAAAATGATGAAGGCTATGGTGGGGGAGTATTCCCTTATACTCCCCACCTAGCTCCTAGCATAACAATACTTGAACTTGAAAAATGACAGCATAATAGTAGAAAACCATACCAAGATCAAGAGAAATTCCAAGATAAATCACCACAAGAGCTAGAAAGCATCATCCAAAGCTAGCACTAGGCCTCCTCCATCAACCATTCATAAAATATCCATAAAAAAAGTGCACAAGAGCTAAGGGGGCCGAAAATTTTAGACCAAGTCTCTCAGAAGAGGGAGAGTTGTGTTTTAAAATGAGATATCATGATCTCTATTTATACAAAATTTAGCTAACATAGTTTGTCCACAAAATAAGGAGTAAAACACAAGATTAGGGGTCAACAACCCTAATATTTCCCCCTTTAACACATTAATATTAAACAATTCACTTAAAAATTCATCTTTTGCACAAATTAAACCCTAACTTAGGAGGACATCACCCCTTTAGGGGACGTTTTTCCACTTTGAGGAAGTCATTGGTGTTGGAGAAGCGTGGATGGGCCTCCAAAAGCCATGTGTCAAGCATATAAGTGATCTCATCATGGTGAAGACCCTATTCTCCTCAAAATGTCCAAGTGTAAAATGAGTGGCACCTCACCACCATGCCCTAGCCCCCAAGGTCATGACGTCAAGCTCAAAAGTAAGACGTTTTTCCCCTTCTGGGAAAATCGTTTAGAAAGCAATGGGTAGGCTAGGTCATCCAAGTCATCATCAAGGTCATCCAAGTCTGATATCTCTCATCTGGAATGCGGGCCCCTGGCATCCAACTTGTGGGCTTCTAGCCCCATGGAAGCCCAAGCTAGGCTCGTTCTCCCAAAATTGTCCACCAGCTAGGTCCTGCAAAGACAAATGAACATGCCCTCCAAGGATCTCAAGTCATAACATCATGATAAGTGGATCCAATCAATAAATAAGCCATCTAAGCATGTGCATAAAATATTACTATATCAAACAACTAACAACTCAAAGACATTATGTGACTTGTCAAGCTTAAGTATGGGAGGGTTGACGGTGTGCTATTGGGTAGATCTTGCCCTAGGTCAAGGAGAGCTTCCAAGAGGTCCCTCTCTAAGCCATGTAAAGTGTGTGAGGTGGATGGGGTCAAGAATAAATGGGCATAGGGCTCGTGACATACTAGGGGTCGTAATGTCTCATTCATGGGTGCCTTTGTAGAGGGTGTTTGGTACCTTCGTCCGCAATGCACTTTTTCCAAGCCCATCATTTACCTTTTATCTTTCTTTCTTTATATTTTCTTTCATAATAGCATAAGGAGAGATTGAAGGTCAATGCCCTGGCGTGGTGACCAGGTGGTGGCAATGTCACCCACAAATACCTAATGGAGATGAGAATGTTGGCTCGTGATGATGCCCCCTTTCTCTCAGCCATGCAATTGAGAGTTGTTACCCCGATTTGGTGACCAGATAATGACAATGTCATACCACTAGATGTCCATGGATGTGATAGGTTGGCTCGTGATGAGACCTCATATCCTTCAATCTACCTTTCAAGCATTTCTTTATTATATTATGGGTCCCCTTTTATTCAAAGATAAGTGTTTCATTTCTTTCTTGGGTGATCACTGGGTGAAGCATCTAGAAGGTTTATATAAGGCTTTTATCTTTTACCCAACACCAACCCCTCTGGGCCTTTAACTACTTCTTCCCATAGAATGAGGGACAACCCCTTCTTGGGTCAATACACCCTAAAATCCCAAGATATAAGGAAATGGAGGAGAATAATGATGGAAAGTGGTAAGTATGGTCGAGAATGGTACAATGGCTCATCAAGGGAGTTCCCAGTATCAAACCCATTCCCAAAGAAGATCACTTACTAGGGCACAATGTCAACCACCAAGGTGAAGCAGGGAAAAAGGCATAATGTCCAAGCACATATCATGAAATCTAGAGAAATCTAAGATACAACATAATCAAATGGCTTAAATATTGAAATGATGCTCACCATAATACTGACTTGTACCTCATGGAGCAAGGCCCACTACCTTCCAAAAGCCAATTGGTGTGGTGGATGCCATCTGTAAACATGTGACCATCTATGGTGGTGAGTGGGTTTTCCATCTGTGCAAAGGGGTACTGTTGGTCATGTAGTCTCTCAGCACTCCATATCTACAACCCGAGGGCCTCAAGACATCATCTCCTTAGTTATCCACAAAATGGAGATAACATCCACCACATGCTATCAACTCATCACCATCTCATGGCCAATACAATAAATAGCATAAAACACATGCTATCAAAGCATGTAATCACATGCAATATAGAATCACTATAGAATCTATCATAAGCGAATAAAGAATATAAATTATCCAACACATGTGCATTCTTATGTCATTAATCACATACATAATTATAGTCCATTAATACCACAATGGATCATATTACATGCATCATTCACCATGACATATGCATATGTGAAACATAAGAAGAACACCAATCATCACATCATTTAGATAAATTCCAAAACAAAATGCAATCATCACATCACTATAATAGCACATACACAATAACCAATAATTCATATATATACATAGATATATGAAACATATCTATCATGATAAGATTTGATATATCATGACTTGAAATATCAGTCTAAGATTTGAATAAGTTCATGCTAGGTCCATAATTCATAATTTCACATAACGAAAATGAAGGGCACTACATTTTATGCCACACACACCCCTCCCACGTAGATTTTATGCCTCATGGACAACTTTAAGTGCCTTTTGCCTTAGCCTTTTGTGTGGAGCACAAAGTAACAACCTCCCCTCTAGCTCACCTCAACATGCATACCCATTATTTTCCTTAGCTTGTTTCTTGTTGTCGAGTGTGGAGGTATTACCTCCCTTCCATCGCATCCTTATCTTTGCATGCATAGGGTTGCATCCAATTTTTCAATAATTTTTTTAAGTATGTGACTAGTGTTAACTACTCACGTACCTGCTTGGCCACATAAGTTGCATATTTATGTTGTGCCTAAGCTTCATTTCTTAAAATATATTTTACCTACTCCCAACTATCTTGGTTGACCAATATTTGCAATTCAATTTCAAGTTGATGTGCAAAGTGACCCTTATGTTCAAGTCACTTAGGTTGAATCAAGACACAATGTATCATAAATATATCCATCAACATTCTTGAAATTGAAGCAATAATTTGACCAACTTTATTCCATCACTAGTAGTGAAATAATAATTCCCTAAAACAACTAGTGTGTGGAAGAAAGATTTTATTTTTTCCTTTGAAGAATCTGGAATCTACCCATTCCACTTGTCTTATAAAATCTAGTGCAATATTTTAGGAGTGAAGAAATCTATAGGGATTTCCCTCAAAACCACAAACTGTCACTATTGTGTAATTTGCATAGGCATGTGAATCCCCTTTCTTGATGATTTCATCATATTTAATGGTTATATTACATTCACAGGGCATCCTAGCAAGAAGTTCCCACAAAATGATTTGGAAGGCCCTTCTTATAAAACTATCTATGAAAGCCTTGTAAGAAATCAATGATTTGTTTTTGTTAACCTTATTTGTCCAATCATTAATAGGTTTGGGTTCTTGACATCATTTTGTCTTTGAATTTTCATAAGCTCAAATTGGTTATCCTAATGGAATAGCATCATGTAAATCAAAAGGAGCAAAAACCTAAACTAGCTTGTTTGCTTGAATTCCATCAACTAATTTTGGATTTCTTGTGCTAGATAATCAATATACATAAAACTACATTCTAAGAATAAATCCCATTAAGAATGGGTAGCATATAGGTTTTAAATGTAGAATTGGAGTCCCTTCCCATTACTATTGAAAACATGAAACCAGGTCTTGGGACCAACCCTTCAAAATATTAACCTTGAATGTCTTCGAATGAGGAATAGTTTTGTCTTTTTCTAGGAATTTCTTAACACATCAAACTTATTAGCACTAGTCATTTACCTGTATATGTCATCCTAGTTGCAGAAATTTGGGGGAACCTTACTCTCTAGGAGCATAAACATTGTTTTAATGGCTTGAGGGCTGATGGGGAAGACTATAGTGCCTTAGTTATTAGACAATACTACTTGGCAAGAAGGGTCATATTATTGGGTGCGTAATTGAACAAAATTTGGAAAGGGGTAAATAGTAGGGACTATGGCCTATGCAACATCATTGTCCCAAGTGCTACAGTGTTTATGACCAATTAGGAACTTTTGAAACTTCCCCATAGTAGCATATCAAAGGGTATCTGTAACACCCCCACGCTTTGTGCAAGAAGTAAATAAAATTTCTCATTCACGAATCGGATTAGCTCTTCGATTTCCTGTTGAAATCCTGCTATTTGATCCACTGGCCCTATTGAAATCCCACCAACGCGAACATGCACAAGGTGCAAGCTTCACCTATGCGTCCACAGGTTGTGACTGTACGCCTATAAAAGGTGATTCGCATTTCAGGACTTCAAGATTTTTACATGCGAGTCAATCTTGACTCCTGTTTCCCAAATCCCCGACCTTCGGTTTCTCCCCAAGGCCAGATCTACGGCCTTGCACTATCCTCTCGTTCGACGACTGTGATTGTGTTGCAATTTTGCGTATTAGGATAATGAACGTGAGCCATTTCTAACTCTCTGTTCCCCGAAATCTCGATCTCCATTAGCTCCTCCCTTACACTTCCACCCATATGACCAGTCACCATGACCTGAGGATTAATCTTCCGAGCTCATCGGGACTTCATGTTTCATGAGGTTGGAACACACCCCAACGCCTATCTTTAGAAAGCTCGAACCCTGAACTCTCGATATCCCCTCACCCAGATCAATGGTCATGGCTCTCCTGTGATCCGACGGTTCATATCCAATCGCATGTTCGGATCTCGCGAGTTCACAAAACTATACCCTTTGACATCTTTCAGTAGCGAGTCAATGAAATTTTGATCTCTCGCCACGTGTCTTCTTACGATGGGCGGTTCCGATCATTTCAGAACTTTCAGGACTTGACGAGTCCACTCTCCTACTCAGTCATGTTGCTAATCGACTCGTGTCAGATTGACGGTCAACGAGGGTCCCGATAGATCCTTGGATCTACAATCCACATTTCATTGCTACTTGTAGAGACTTGATAGAGTCGAAGCGTTACCACCTATGCTCCCTCTTCAAATCTAATGGTCATGACAAACCTCAGATCTTTCCCAAAGCATCTCGTTCGTTCGTCTCCCAAACGAAAGGATATTCCCTTTCATTATTTAAACTTGCTATCCTTTCTAATCTTGGGCAACGAAATTCAATCTCTCAGAGCTTTGAGCTTACGCGGCTTCGAAACCCTCGAAAACTAACTCCTTCTTGCACAAGGTTCCTAGAACCAGGTCACCTGAACCTTTAGATGATTCTTGGGCAAATTACCCCTACTCTTAGTCAGGTTTATGGATAAGGGCTCGGGTGCATTTCAAAGTCCCTAGGCTACCGACCTTAATGAAGTGCCTTCCTAACTCACCGAGTTAGGATCTATGACACTGGGGCAAGGTAAACTCGTGGCTTTATCGTAGCAGCAGCCATACCAAGGAGTTTACTCCGACTCTAATATATGATGCAATTCCATAGGGAAGGTGCTTTCGAGGAATTAAATTAGAACATCACGAGAATCAAGAAGATGGTATGATTCTTAGTGGAACAAACTCATGCTCCAAACTTAATCCTTTTATACAGAAACCAACTATGGCATATAAGTATACACATGCATCCATTACTTCCAATCTAAAACACCAAGCAATCATTCCATACAGAAACCATTTATGGGCGTATAAACATGAGCATGTATCCATGATATTCAATTCAAAATACAAGGCATAAAACACTTATCAGAACCACAAGGTGTGATACGATTGCTGAGAGGGGTGCTCGTTTCCACCCAACCATAGGCTTAGTCACTCCCAACGGATTTATCACTGGCCACCCCCGAGCTTAGACCACGATGCTCTGAAATTCCATCTCTTATCCCTAGCTCAACGAAAGTTAGGGATGAAGGTTACTCTCCTTCTCCTCACTTCATCTGAGAGCTTTGAATCTCCTCTGAAATCTTCTCCCCCTTTCTCTCTGCCCACCCCCACGCTTTCTTTCTTGCATTCCTTCGCAAGATTGTGTGTGGCACGAATTTCCCCGTCCGTGGTCAAGTCTGAGAGCCTTACGGATGGGCGGTCTGCCCCATCCCCTCATTAACTCTTGAGGAGCATCCCCACCTACCATCCTGATTGAAATTCATTCTTGGGTCAGAGAGTTGTTTTGGTCTTGAGCAAGTAAAACCAGTATGGTACTAGTTCAGTGGAAGTTAACGCAACCGCTCCGGGTCCCTTCCACCACATTTTCATTAGAAATCGTGGTCTCTTTTAGCACATCCCCTTCCCAGCAGTCATGCAACACATATCCATAACAAATTTACATTCATTGACCTTTTATACAAAGGTCCATCAAATCAAACATTCACACCTTTGAGTTTGCCATAGTTCCCTGGCCAATATAGTTATATTTACAGACTGGGGTAAACATGGTGTTACAGTATCATATTGATAGTAATTAGAAATTGTTTTATATACATCAATCCAAGTATCTAATATATATTGATATTTCAATTTAACATAGGTATATGGTAATACAATGGATGACTACTTTTTAGGGGTGATTTTAGAGAATCCAAATAGAATCAATACAAGAAATCTTGTAGGGTATTGTTGACCGGGATGGATTCCCAGCACTCAATGGTAGGGATTAAACACAATGAAGAGGCCCAATTAGACTCTTCCCTATTTTGGATGGAATAATCCTCGAGGTTATGACCCCACAACCATCCAATGGGATTTATAAATCAATTCAAAAGTATTTTTTTTAACATTTTTTGTTATGCGTTAAATGCAATAAATAATTCTAATCTAAGAGGGGTTTACAAAAAACCTATTATGTAACTTTAGTTTTCCAAGAAATAATTCAACCAGAAAACCATCACTACGGGATGACTCTCATGAAACACAAACTATTATATTGTAGAAAGAGGAAAATCTATAAGAACATAGCGCAACAATTAATCATCCAATCCATAATTGATTATAGAAATAATTCCACAATGCATAATGTATTAAATGACAAACACAAATTACAAAACATAAGAAATGAAGTAATAAAGAACATATAACTATTCATTGAAATGTCAATTGGGTTTAGCCCGAGTGGTTTGTGTTGAGGGGTGTTTCCCCCCCCACCCATGTTCAATTCCCACAAGTGACATGTTGAGCTCTTAAATGAACAAGCTATCAAAAGAAGACTTGGCTTTCTACAAAATCTAGTTTACCCCGAGTACCATCCTCGAAATGAGGGGAAGTGATCGATGGGTTTCCCCAGGCTCTATTAAAAAAAAAATGTTCAATGAAAATAATAAAGAAAGTAATTTACTCAATGCACAAGATACCTTGATGAAATGGAAATCCTTACTAGACATATGAGACATCATACGAACAACAAAATAATCCACCAGTTGAAATTGATCTACATAAAAATATTTAAAAAGAAATGTCCCTTGACTCCAAAATGAGTTTCTAAATTAATTTTTGAAGTAATTCTCAACATAATTCATTGCCATCCCCTCATAGCCAAAGACCCTTTTCTAAGTGGTTGATTTACATATTTATATGTAAAATACCATGCAAAATTAGAATAAAGTAGAAAATACAAAAAAGCCATAAATTCCATGCAAGCCGCTACAACTCAAGAGAACTGGGTGTTCAACTTGTGCATGTTCAACATCATACTTTCCCCATTGCTCAAATAAATCATCACACAAGTTTTAACAAGTAAACTTGTGTTTCCCACTAGGATGAATCAACATTGAAGTTTCATGCATGAACCTTTTAACATATTTTTTCTAATTTGGGGAAGATTGACTCTCGTTGAGTAGTTATCCTTACTTCACTTGTCAAAAATATTTGGAGATGCTTGTTCTCTAATGAGGATATACCTTTGACTTCAGTTTCACACTTGGTTTTGATCTCTTTGAATTCTTCCATTTCCTCATCAACTCGTTGAACACCCTTAGGCGGGCCTAAACTTGGCAACCTAATTTGTGACGTGGTATCTATGATGAGATATCATATTTCATGCAAGTTGACCATTCTTCTCGAATTTGGATCTAAGATGCATCAAAAAACTTTCCCCAATAACTAACTTCTTGTTCAATCTTGGACAACTCATCTTTGGTCAATATCCTGATTTGTTGTCCTCATGACCCCAAATCTTTTGAATTTAACTGATAAACTTAATTTGGTCTTGAACCTTAGCCTATTTCTCCTTCCTTATAAGATTTTCTTTATACAAGGTAGACAATTTCATTCTCTCCTCTTGCAATTCCAATGCTTTAGCTATAAAATATTTCTTAATATGTTCATTGACTTTGTCTTCACTGAGGACTTATTCAATGAACTTACTTATTGCATCTTGTTTTCCCTTGTAATATTTTACTTGATTTTCCAACGCAGTTATCTACCTACTCACGTTCTTAACTTCTTCCTCTCTAGCTTTATCTTTATCAATAATATCATGTGAGATGGATATCCCGCTGAAAATAAGTCACCGAACTTAGACTTATTTGTATCTAGCATGGATTCTTCAATATTACAAAGAATAGAATTGTTTACATCCACTATTTTCCTCTTCCGAGTTCTCTTAACTATGGACTACTTGTGCTAGTTATAAGTAATGGACTCAAAGTCTACAAACTCTTCCATAGGTTTTGGAATTGGCTAATCTTTCCATGACAACACATTCTCTGGACTGCTTGGAGAATACACGTGTTCCATTGTTGGTACTTTACCTTTGTCACTTGCTTTTGGAACATATTCCTCTCCCCATGTTAGATCTATGATGTTGTTGAGTAATGTTGTAGTCTATTGCACTTGCGGCTAGTTTGGGGATTGTTCTACTTGTTGTTGAACATCACCTGTAGTGTCACCAATATCTGTTGAAATTATGCTTATACTAAGGGGGAGGGGGTGAATCAATATAAGATACTTTTTATTTAACCATTCATCAATCATTCATTAGCAAATATAAATTCAAATCAAAATACACAAAATTTAAGGTGGAAACCCTTACAGGAGAAAACCACAAAAAATTAACTTTATAAATTTATGTAGGCACCAACCTACTCGAGACACCAATCTCCTCACCTGATCACCAACTCAGTAAGATATTGTGTAGGCACCAACCTACTAGAGACACCAATCTCCTTGGTTGAGCACCAAATCAGTAAGACATGTATCGACACCAACCTAAGATCTCCATACACATAGTACTTCTGACTTCACCTACATGCTTCATACTTCATGTATTTCATAGCTTCAACGTACCCTTAACTTTCATGCTCCATCGCCTCTCTTTGCTTCACACTCCAGACATAAATTCAAAGCCTAGTCAAATTTAGCCTTCATTCCCTAGAGAACCTCGTAACATCGTTCCCAAAATATGATCCCATAATAAAACATCACAACCTCAAAACAATACACTTTGCAACATCATAGACCTTAGTCCTTCATAGCGCACCCTTAAAAATCCAAGAAACTCCTTTTGCACACCTTTAAACCCCAATAATACATTCCAAATCATCTTGTGCACCTCAGACTTGATATTCTTGCTTGGATGCTCTTAAAATGCACACATCTATCCTATACTTATAGTTTTTTTATGCTCACTTTTAGGGCCAACCTATAAAGACTGGTTGGGCCAACCTGAACTTTCTGGTTGGGTTGTCTGACGGAAAAATTCATATATCCTCATTCCTAAGGAGTTGGAGGGAGTTCTATATACTATTGGAAAGGTCTCAAAATAAGTTTTCCAACCATATAACCTATTCTCCCATTTGAGCTAGGTATTTAGACTAAAAATTCCTTCAAAGATAGGGTATCCAAACTAAGCATCAAAAATCCAAAAATAATATTTCTAACAATCTCCATCTTGCAATCTTTATATTGGACATCTGTAGTCTCCCCCTGTCTTTGATATCAATGAAAACAATATTTCCAATATTATCTAGTCCAATCTAGGCTGCCTCCTATTGCAACTTCTCCTCTTCTTTCTTCATTCTCTATTCTTCCTCTATTTATCTCTTATTTTCTTCTTCTTCCTTTCTTTTGTTTTCTGGTCATTGTTGCTCTTCTTCTTTCCTTCTTCTTCATTTATTTTGTTTTCTAGTTGTTGTTTCTCTTCTTATTTTCTCTCTATTCTTCAATTAGAAACGTCTTCTCCTCAACTTTATTTCTTAATTCTTCATCCAAGAGTCTCTACTCTTCCTCCTTTTTTATTTTTTATTTTTTGTTCTTGCTTTATCCTTTCCTCCTCCTCTTTCCTTTTGTTCTCTACCTATAATCTAGCTTTCTCTCAGGAATCCTTCAATTCATTTTTTATTTGTTCTACCTCTGATGCCTTCTTTTTCTTTTCTAACTCTAGTTCGACACTTTCTTCTTGTTGTCTTTTCCTCACCTCTTCCTCAATGTTTCTTTTCAATTCCTCCTCTTGTCGCTTCCTTATCTGCTCATCTTGAATTGTTTTCCTTTCAATTTATTCCCTGATTCTTATCTCTTCAAGATTTTTTTCTTCTTCCCCTTCCTTTATAGTCCTTTCCACTTCAAATAGCCTCCTATTTAACTCATCTAATTGTTCATAAGGGGACATAGCACTAAAATTTACTAAACATGGGGTTCTTATTCTTGTTAGGACATCATCCGAATCCTTATAATTTTCATGGGGAAGTTCATCTGGCCATTGCTTAGGGGTATATGGCCAAGACAATGATATTAGCTCTAACTCCAAACTCTAATTTTGACCACAAATCTCAACACTTGGTATTTGTCCAATTTTTGGTGTGCAACATTCACTAAATCCTTCAAAAACTATGTTTTGGTTCTAAAACAAAAAAGTCATTCTCTATTTGGCTCATTAACGTTGTGTGTTTTCCAAAAATGGCGTAGTGGCCTAAAGTGGACCTTACTTATCCAATATTTCCAAACATAGTGTTTGATCTAGTCTCCAATAGTTATCCTTATCCCACTACTTCATTAATACAATGAGATTGTTTACATTGAAGCTAGATATAAAGAGAGGTCCATGTATTTTCCTATAAATAAAGCCATTGAGGTCACACATTTCATCACTCATCCATTGCAAGGTTAAGTTATCGAAATTCCTCCAAAAAAAAGCAAAGCACCCTTAGCCTAGGCCTTTCTACCATTGAGGAAAAATCATTCTACCACTAAAGGCTTGGGGTGGAGCATACAAGGAAGCAAATGACCCTCCCTTGAGGTAGCTTTGGAGCCCACTTTCTTCAACTATCTTAAGGTGTTTTATAATAAGCCTCTTATTTCCATTCTTAATAAAATCTTTTATATTCTTTATTGTATCTTATTTCTTTAAGAATGGAAGCATGTTGTTTGATTTACTTTCTTTGGCATAAGATAAAGTAGGATACTTGACTTTTTTTTAGTTTACTTCCATTTCATTTGCTACTTAATACACACAACCATTAAGTAGGTACTTTTGGTACATATTGGTCACTAAAGACCAATCACTAATATCAATGTGACTTTAAGGTGCAAGAGGAACATAAATGGCAATCAAAGAAGGATCATATTAAATGAAATGGTGATTATGGCTAGGCTGTAGATTTTGCTTTCAGTAATTGAAGAGATGGAGATCCTACCTATCAAGAAATCTATAAGTTATGATGTACATATAAAAAAGAATTGATTGTGGATGTGGAGGTTGCATGTAGTTCCAAGACATGGTGAATAGAGAATAGTGAGATCTATATCTATTAGATAGTTGGTTGTTGGTCCAATGTTGGTTGTAACCAGGAGTGTTGGGGTTTCAACCCGACATTCTCTATTCTAGGACTTACTATAATAAATCTTAAGATGAGATAAATTTAGATAACATATGATAACTAGTATAGATTCATCTTAACCTCGGATATATTAAGCATCAAGAGGGATAAAAGAAAACCAAAACATTAAATTCTTGGTGCATGCATCTCTCTTTTTACATTACACATCTCATTTTTTTCTTAATTTTGATATACAAGTGTTACACATGAATATGAAAATTTCAACTTGAATTGTAAAGTGTACTTCAATTTTCTTCGTGCAATTAGTAAATTTTAAATTTTATTACTATTAAATAAAGTTTATATAATTAAATTTCAAAAGATTGATTAATTAAATCTTAACAAATATAAAATGTTAATGCCATTACATTATCTAATTTTGTTAATAAAGTTTATAAAAAATTCCAATTATATATGAGAAGAAGACAAGATTTTAATGCATGGACAAAGATAGAAAATACGACACCATAATGGTAATGCTAATATAACCTACATTTGAGAGTATTTGGAGGTAATTCAAAGGCCTTTAATGATG
>ML796781.1:159457-183424 GCA_009831015.1 Picea engelmannii | reverse complement strand
TATGAAAGCCTTGTAAGAAATCAATGATTTGTTTTTGTTAACCTTATTTGTCCAATCATTAATAGGTTTGGGTTCTTGACATCATTTTGTCTTTGAATTTTCATAAGCTCAAATTGGTTATCCTAATGGAATAGCATCATGTAAATCAAAAGGAGCAAAAACCTAAACTAGCTTGTTTGCTTGAATTCCATCAACTAATTTTGGATTTCTTGTGCTAGATAATCAATATACATAAAACTACATTCTAAGAATAAATCCCATTAAGAATGGGTAGCATATAGGTTTTAAATGTAGAATTGGAGTCCCTTCCCATTACTATTGAAAACATGAAACCAGGTCTTGGGACCAACCCTTCAAAATATTAACCTTGAATGTCTTCGAATGAGGAATAGTTTTGTCTTTTTCTAGGAATTTCTTAACACATCAAACTTATTAGCACTAGTCATTTACCTGTATATGTCATCCTAGTTGCAGAAATTTGGGGGAACCTTACTCTCTAGGAGCATAAACATTGTTTTAATGGCTTGAGGGCTGATGGGGAAGACTATAGTGCCTTAGTTATTAGACAATACTACTTGGCAAGAAGGGTCATATTATTGGGTGCGTAATTGAACAAAATTTGGAAAGGGGTAAATAGTAGGGACTATGGCCTATGCAACATCATTGTCCCAAGTGCTACAGTGTTTATGACCAATTAGGAACTTTTGAAACTTCCCCATAGTAGCATATCAAAGGGTATCTGTAACACCCCCACGCTTTGTGCAAGAAGTAAATAAAATTTCTCATTCACGAATCGGATTAGCTCTTCGATTTCCTGTTGAAATCCTGCTATTTGATCCACTGGCCCTATTGAAATCCCACCAACGCGAACATGCACAAGGTGCAAGCTTCACCTATGCGTCCACAGGTTGTGACTGTACGCCTATAAAAGGTGATTCGCATTTCAGGACTTCAAGATTTTTACATGCGAGTCAATCTTGACTCCTGTTTCCCAAATCCCCGACCTTCGGTTTCTCCCCAAGGCCAGATCTACGGCCTTGCACTATCCTCTCGTTCGACGACTGTGATTGTGTTGCAATTTTGCGTATTAGGATAATGAACGTGAGCCATTTCTAACTCTCTGTTCCCCGAAATCTCGATCTCCATTAGCTCCTCCCTTACACTTCCACCCATATGACCAGTCACCATGACCTGAGGATTAATCTTCCGAGCTCATCGGGACTTCATGTTTCATGAGGTTGGAACACACCCCAACGCCTATCTTTAGAAAGCTCGAACCCTGAACTCTCGATATCCCCTCACCCAGATCAATGGTCATGGCTCTCCTGTGATCCGACGGTTCATATCCAATCGCATGTTCGGATCTCGCGAGTTCACAAAACTATACCCTTTGACATCTTTCAGTAGCGAGTCAATGAAATTTTGATCTCTCGCCACGTGTCTTCTTACGATGGGCGGTTCCGATCATTTCAGAACTTTCAGGACTTGACGAGTCCACTCTCCTACTCAGTCATGTTGCTAATCGACTCGTGTCAGATTGACGGTCAACGAGGGTCCCGATAGATCCTTGGATCTACAATCCACATTTCATTGCTACTTGTAGAGACTTGATAGAGTCGAAGCGTTACCACCTATGCTCCCTCTTCAAATCTAATGGTCATGACAAACCTCAGATCTTTCCCAAAGCATCTCGTTCGTTCGTCTCCCAAACGAAAGGATATTCCCTTTCATTATTTAAACTTGCTATCCTTTCTAATCTTGGGCAACGAAATTCAATCTCTCAGAGCTTTGAGCTTACGCGGCTTCGAAACCCTCGAAAACTAACTCCTTCTTGCACAAGGTTCCTAGAACCAGGTCACCTGAACCTTTAGATGATTCTTGGGCAAATTACCCCTACTCTTAGTCAGGTTTATGGATAAGGGCTCGGGTGCATTTCAAAGTCCCTAGGCTACCGACCTTAATGAAGTGCCTTCCTAACTCACCGAGTTAGGATCTATGACACTGGGGCAAGGTAAACTCGTGGCTTTATCGTAGCAGCAGCCATACCAAGGAGTTTACTCCGACTCTAATATATGATGCAATTCCATAGGGAAGGTGCTTTCGAGGAATTAAATTAGAACATCACGAGAATCAAGAAGATGGTATGATTCTTAGTGGAACAAACTCATGCTCCAAACTTAATCCTTTTATACAGAAACCAACTATGGCATATAAGTATACACATGCATCCATTACTTCCAATCTAAAACACCAAGCAATCATTCCATACAGAAACCATTTATGGGCGTATAAACATGAGCATGTATCCATGATATTCAATTCAAAATACAAGGCATAAAACACTTATCAGAACCACAAGGTGTGATACGATTGCTGAGAGGGGTGCTCGTTTCCACCCAACCATAGGCTTAGTCACTCCCAACGGATTTATCACTGGCCACCCCCGAGCTTAGACCACGATGCTCTGAAATTCCATCTCTTATCCCTAGCTCAACGAAAGTTAGGGATGAAGGTTACTCTCCTTCTCCTCACTTCATCTGAGAGCTTTGAATCTCCTCTGAAATCTTCTCCCCCTTTCTCTCTGCCCACCCCCACGCTTTCTTTCTTGCATTCCTTCGCAAGATTGTGTGTGGCACGAATTTCCCCGTCCGTGGTCAAGTCTGAGAGCCTTACGGATGGGCGGTCTGCCCCATCCCCTCATTAACTCTTGAGGAGCATCCCCACCTACCATCCTGATTGAAATTCATTCTTGGGTCAGAGAGTTGTTTTGGTCTTGAGCAAGTAAAACCAGTATGGTACTAGTTCAGTGGAAGTTAACGCAACCGCTCCGGGTCCCTTCCACCACATTTTCATTAGAAATCGTGGTCTCTTTTAGCACATCCCCTTCCCAGCAGTCATGCAACACATATCCATAACAAATTTACATTCATTGACCTTTTATACAAAGGTCCATCAAATCAAACATTCACACCTTTGAGTTTGCCATAGTTCCCTGGCCAATATAGTTATATTTACAGACTGGGGTAAACATGGTGTTACAGTATCATATTGATAGTAATTAGAAATTGTTTTATATACATCAATCCAAGTATCTAATATATATTGATATTTCAATTTAACATAGGTATATGGTAATACAATGGATGACTACTTTTTAGGGGTGATTTTAGAGAATCCAAATAGAATCAATACAAGAAATCTTGTAGGGTATTGTTGACCGGGATGGATTCCCAGCACTCAATGGTAGGGATTAAACACAATGAAGAGGCCCAATTAGACTCTTCCCTATTTTGGATGGAATAATCCTCGAGGTTATGACCCCACAACCATCCAATGGGATTTATAAATCAATTCAAAAGTATTTTTTTTAACATTTTTTGTTATGCGTTAAATGCAATAAATAATTCTAATCTAAGAGGGGTTTACAAAAAACCTATTATGTAACTTTAGTTTTCCAAGAAATAATTCAACCAGAAAACCATCACTACGGGATGACTCTCATGAAACACAAACTATTATATTGTAGAAAGAGGAAAATCTATAAGAACATAGCGCAACAATTAATCATCCAATCCATAATTGATTATAGAAATAATTCCACAATGCATAATGTATTAAATGACAAACACAAATTACAAAACATAAGAAATGAAGTAATAAAGAACATATAACTATTCATTGAAATGTCAATTGGGTTTAGCCCGAGTGGTTTGTGTTGAGGGGTGTTTCCCCCCCCACCCATGTTCAATTCCCACAAGTGACATGTTGAGCTCTTAAATGAACAAGCTATCAAAAGAAGACTTGGCTTTCTACAAAATCTAGTTTACCCCGAGTACCATCCTCGAAATGAGGGGAAGTGATCGATGGGTTTCCCCAGGCTCTATTAAAAAAAAAATGTTCAATGAAAATAATAAAGAAAGTAATTTACTCAATGCACAAGATACCTTGATGAAATGGAAATCCTTACTAGACATATGAGACATCATACGAACAACAAAATAATCCACCAGTTGAAATTGATCTACATAAAAATATTTAAAAAGAAATGTCCCTTGACTCCAAAATGAGTTTCTAAATTAATTTTTGAAGTAATTCTCAACATAATTCATTGCCATCCCCTCATAGCCAAAGACCCTTTTCTAAGTGGTTGATTTACATATTTATATGTAAAATACCATGCAAAATTAGAATAAAGTAGAAAATACAAAAAAGCCATAAATTCCATGCAAGCCGCTACAACTCAAGAGAACTGGGTGTTCAACTTGTGCATGTTCAACATCATACTTTCCCCATTGCTCAAATAAATCATCACACAAGTTTTAACAAGTAAACTTGTGTTTCCCACTAGGATGAATCAACATTGAAGTTTCATGCATGAACCTTTTAACATATTTTTTCTAATTTGGGGAAGATTGACTCTCGTTGAGTAGTTATCCTTACTTCACTTGTCAAAAATATTTGGAGATGCTTGTTCTCTAATGAGGATATACCTTTGACTTCAGTTTCACACTTGGTTTTGATCTCTTTGAATTCTTCCATTTCCTCATCAACTCGTTGAACACCCTTAGGCGGGCCTAAACTTGGCAACCTAATTTGTGACGTGGTATCTATGATGAGATATCATATTTCATGCAAGTTGACCATTCTTCTCGAATTTGGATCTAAGATGCATCAAAAAACTTTCCCCAATAACTAACTTCTTGTTCAATCTTGGACAACTCATCTTTGGTCAATATCCTGATTTGTTGTCCTCATGACCCCAAATCTTTTGAATTTAACTGATAAACTTAATTTGGTCTTGAACCTTAGCCTATTTCTCCTTCCTTATAAGATTTTCTTTATACAAGGTAGACAATTTCATTCTCTCCTCTTGCAATTCCAATGCTTTAGCTATAAAATATTTCTTAATATGTTCATTGACTTTGTCTTCACTGAGGACTTATTCAATGAACTTACTTATTGCATCTTGTTTTCCCTTGTAATATTTTACTTGATTTTCCAACGCAGTTATCTACCTACTCACGTTCTTAACTTCTTCCTCTCTAGCTTTATCTTTATCAATAATATCATGTGAGATGGATATCCCGCTGAAAATAAGTCACCGAACTTAGACTTATTTGTATCTAGCATGGATTCTTCAATATTACAAAGAATAGAATTGTTTACATCCACTATTTTCCTCTTCCGAGTTCTCTTAACTATGGACTACTTGTGCTAGTTATAAGTAATGGACTCAAAGTCTACAAACTCTTCCATAGGTTTTGGAATTGGCTAATCTTTCCATGACAACACATTCTCTGGACTGCTTGGAGAATACACGTGTTCCATTGTTGGTACTTTACCTTTGTCACTTGCTTTTGGAACATATTCCTCTCCCCATGTTAGATCTATGATGTTGTTGAGTAATGTTGTAGTCTATTGCACTTGCGGCTAGTTTGGGGATTGTTCTACTTGTTGTTGAACATCACCTGTAGTGTCACCAATATCTGTTGAAATTATGCTTATACTAAGGGGGAGGGGGTGAATCAATATAAGATACTTTTTATTTAACCATTCATCAATCATTCATTAGCAAATATAAATTCAAATCAAAATACACAAAATTTAAGGTGGAAACCCTTACAGGAGAAAACCACAAAAAATTAACTTTATAAATTTATGTAGGCACCAACCTACTCGAGACACCAATCTCCTCACCTGATCACCAACTCAGTAAGATATTGTGTAGGCACCAACCTACTAGAGACACCAATCTCCTTGGTTGAGCACCAAATCAGTAAGACATGTATCGACACCAACCTAAGATCTCCATACACATAGTACTTCTGACTTCACCTACATGCTTCATACTTCATGTATTTCATAGCTTCAACGTACCCTTAACTTTCATGCTCCATCGCCTCTCTTTGCTTCACACTCCAGACATAAATTCAAAGCCTAGTCAAATTTAGCCTTCATTCCCTAGAGAACCTCGTAACATCGTTCCCAAAATATGATCCCATAATAAAACATCACAACCTCAAAACAATACACTTTGCAACATCATAGACCTTAGTCCTTCATAGCGCACCCTTAAAAATCCAAGAAACTCCTTTTGCACACCTTTAAACCCCAATAATACATTCCAAATCATCTTGTGCACCTCAGACTTGATATTCTTGCTTGGATGCTCTTAAAATGCACACATCTATCCTATACTTATAGTTTTTTTATGCTCACTTTTAGGGCCAACCTATAAAGACTGGTTGGGCCAACCTGAACTTTCTGGTTGGGTTGTCTGACGGAAAAATTCATATATCCTCATTCCTAAGGAGTTGGAGGGAGTTCTATATACTATTGGAAAGGTCTCAAAATAAGTTTTCCAACCATATAACCTATTCTCCCATTTGAGCTAGGTATTTAGACTAAAAATTCCTTCAAAGATAGGGTATCCAAACTAAGCATCAAAAATCCAAAAATAATATTTCTAACAATCTCCATCTTGCAATCTTTATATTGGACATCTGTAGTCTCCCCCTGTCTTTGATATCAATGAAAACAATATTTCCAATATTATCTAGTCCAATCTAGGCTGCCTCCTATTGCAACTTCTCCTCTTCTTTCTTCATTCTCTATTCTTCCTCTATTTATCTCTTATTTTCTTCTTCTTCCTTTCTTTTGTTTTCTGGTCATTGTTGCTCTTCTTCTTTCCTTCTTCTTCATTTATTTTGTTTTCTAGTTGTTGTTTCTCTTCTTATTTTCTCTCTATTCTTCAATTAGAAACGTCTTCTCCTCAACTTTATTTCTTAATTCTTCATCCAAGAGTCTCTACTCTTCCTCCTTTTTTATTTTTTATTTTTTGTTCTTGCTTTATCCTTTCCTCCTCCTCTTTCCTTTTGTTCTCTACCTATAATCTAGCTTTCTCTCAGGAATCCTTCAATTCATTTTTTATTTGTTCTACCTCTGATGCCTTCTTTTTCTTTTCTAACTCTAGTTCGACACTTTCTTCTTGTTGTCTTTTCCTCACCTCTTCCTCAATGTTTCTTTTCAATTCCTCCTCTTGTCGCTTCCTTATCTGCTCATCTTGAATTGTTTTCCTTTCAATTTATTCCCTGATTCTTATCTCTTCAAGATTTTTTTCTTCTTCCCCTTCCTTTATAGTCCTTTCCACTTCAAATAGCCTCCTATTTAACTCATCTAATTGTTCATAAGGGGACATAGCACTAAAATTTACTAAACATGGGGTTCTTATTCTTGTTAGGACATCATCCGAATCCTTATAATTTTCATGGGGAAGTTCATCTGGCCATTGCTTAGGGGTATATGGCCAAGACAATGATATTAGCTCTAACTCCAAACTCTAATTTTGACCACAAATCTCAACACTTGGTATTTGTCCAATTTTTGGTGTGCAACATTCACTAAATCCTTCAAAAACTATGTTTTGGTTCTAAAACAAAAAAGTCATTCTCTATTTGGCTCATTAACGTTGTGTGTTTTCCAAAAATGGCGTAGTGGCCTAAAGTGGACCTTACTTATCCAATATTTCCAAACATAGTGTTTGATCTAGTCTCCAATAGTTATCCTTATCCCACTACTTCATTAATACAATGAGATTGTTTACATTGAAGCTAGATATAAAGAGAGGTCCATGTATTTTCCTATAAATAAAGCCATTGAGGTCACACATTTCATCACTCATCCATTGCAAGGTTAAGTTATCGAAATTCCTCCAAAAAAAAGCAAAGCACCCTTAGCCTAGGCCTTTCTACCATTGAGGAAAAATCATTCTACCACTAAAGGCTTGGGGTGGAGCATACAAGGAAGCAAATGACCCTCCCTTGAGGTAGCTTTGGAGCCCACTTTCTTCAACTATCTTAAGGTGTTTTATAATAAGCCTCTTATTTCCATTCTTAATAAAATCTTTTATATTCTTTATTGTATCTTATTTCTTTAAGAATGGAAGCATGTTGTTTGATTTACTTTCTTTGGCATAAGATAAAGTAGGATACTTGACTTTTTTTTAGTTTACTTCCATTTCATTTGCTACTTAATACACACAACCATTAAGTAGGTACTTTTGGTACATATTGGTCACTAAAGACCAATCACTAATATCAATGTGACTTTAAGGTGCAAGAGGAACATAAATGGCAATCAAAGAAGGATCATATTAAATGAAATGGTGATTATGGCTAGGCTGTAGATTTTGCTTTCAGTAATTGAAGAGATGGAGATCCTACCTATCAAGAAATCTATAAGTTATGATGTACATATAAAAAAGAATTGATTGTGGATGTGGAGGTTGCATGTAGTTCCAAGACATGGTGAATAGAGAATAGTGAGATCTATATCTATTAGATAGTTGGTTGTTGGTCCAATGTTGGTTGTAACCAGGAGTGTTGGGGTTTCAACCCGACATTCTCTATTCTAGGACTTACTATAATAAATCTTAAGATGAGATAAATTTAGATAACATATGATAACTAGTATAGATTCATCTTAACCTCGGATATATTAAGCATCAAGAGGGATAAAAGAAAACCAAAACATTAAATTCTTGGTGCATGCATCTCTCTTTTTACATTACACATCTCATTTTTTTCTTAATTTTGATATACAAGTGTTACACATGAATATGAAAATTTCAACTTGAATTGTAAAGTGTACTTCAATTTTCTTCGTGCAATTAGTAAATTTTAAATTTTATTACTATTAAATAAAGTTTATATAATTAAATTTCAAAAGATTGATTAATTAAATCTTAACAAATATAAAATGTTAATGCCATTACATTATCTAATTTTGTTAATAAAGTTTATAAAAAATTCCAATTATATATGAGAAGAAGACAAGATTTTAATGCATGGACAAAGATAGAAAATACGACACCATAATGGTAATGCTAATATAACCTACATTTGAGAGTATTTGGAGGTAATTCAAAGGCCTTTAATGATGCTCACTTATCTAATAACATGCCCAACACACATAAGTACGTTGTTGCACTCCTAAGTTGAAAAACAATTTCACTATAAAATGTTAATGGTTGATATATAGAAGTGAATTATTGAATGAGCCTTTAGAAGAACAATTGGAGTCGTGAGAAATAACGAAATTCCATGGAAACACATAAGAAGAAAACACTGAACTTTCTTTATAACCTCATCTTAAATATGAGACATTAAAGCTCTTATAGTTAGGTGATTACAACTAGGATATCGTAATTTGGATTTACATTTTTGCTTCCCCCTCACCACTCAGGACGATGGAGATAAGCGTGTGTGTCTTCTTGCACAAGGAATTTGATTCCTTGCCTTGACCCCTTAGATTAACATTTTGATTTCCCACCCTACCTCCATGGACTAGGGTTTTGATTTTTTACCTTTTCCCTCAATTAGGATTCTTGTTTCTCATCCCACCTCCTTTGATAGGGATTCTAATTTCATGTCTTTAACCCCTCAATTGGGACTTTGATTCATCACCACATCCTCGAGAAAGGTTTCAATTCCCTGAGCACCCCCCTCAATTGAGACTATAATTCCTTGCCTTCCCCCCCTCGATTAAGACTCTAATTCCCTGCCTTGCACCCCTCGATTGAGACTATGATTCCTCACCCCCCTCAATCAAGACTCTAATTTCCTGCTTCAACCTCGTCAATTGAGACTATGATTCCTCACCCCACCCCTTTTTACTATGACTTTGATTCCTTGCCATGCTCCCCTCAATCGCTAGTTTGATTCCCCTCCTTGCTTGGCTCGACTAAGACTATAATTCCTCGCCCCACCCCTCTCGATTGAGACTCTAATTCCCATCTTCACTCCCCTCCATTAGGAACCTAATTCTCTACCCTACAAATGGAACTATGATTCTTCTTTTTATACCCTACAATTGTAATTTAAACCCTCACCCCACATTCTAATTTCCCAACAAGTATGGTCAAAGTCAAATGAGGTCAAATAGATTAAAAAAACTCTAGCTCAAGTGAAATTTAAAAGGTTTAAATGGCCATGCATCCTCCTCAACCTAATCTTTGATTTTCGACCTATACCCCCTTGATCAATGCTTTGATTCTCTACCCTACCCCTAACTAGGACTTTGATCCACCTTGCCCCAATGACTAAGTCTCTAGTTCCATACCATATGCCCCCTCAATGGGGACTCTTATTTCCCTCCCTACCCTCCTCTATTATTTTCCCCACCCCACCATGAGGGACTTTGATTATGTTCCCCACCCCCTTAATTAGGACTCTAATTCCCCACACCATCCCCCTCGACCAAGACTTTGATTCCCTACCTTACCCCCTCAATTGGGACTCTAACTCCTTGCCTCGTCACCTTTCAATTAGGGCTTTGATTCTCAACCCTTTTCCCCCTGGACAGGGGATTTGATTCCTCATCCTTCCTCCCTTATTTGGAGCATTGATTCCTCATCGTTCTCTCCTCAACTATGACTTTGATTCCCCAATCCACTCCCCTCGATCGATACTTCAATTCCTTGTTTTTCCCCTCTTGAACAAGACTTGAATTGCTTTCCTCGTGCCCCTAAACTGGGACTCTAGCTCATTTCCCTACTCCCCTTAACCTGGCTCTAATTCTTCATTGTTTCCTCCTTGTTGGGACTATGATTCCTCACCTTATCAAGGTCAAATGAGGTAAAATGTAGTGATAAAGGTCTGGATCAAATGGAGTTAAAAAGGTCTAGATGGTCATGCACCCCCCTCAATTAGGGTTGTAATTCTGCACCGCAATCCCCTTGACCAAGACTCTGATTCTCCACCCCACTCCTCAAATGGGACTCTAATTTCTTTCTTCACCCTTCTTGCCAAGACTTTGATTCTCCAAGGTCAAATGAAATCAAGTGGACTAAAAAATGTTTATATCAAATAAAAACAAAAAAATTCAAACGATCATGCACTCCCTCATCTGTGACTTTAATTCCTCACTCCACCCCCTTGATCTAGACACTAATTTCCCACCATGCCCTCTATGATTCCACCTTCTCAATTCTCACTCTACTCAATCAAAGTCAAATAATATAAAATGGACTAAAAAGAGTCTCAATCAAATGGAGTCAAAAAGTTCTTTATGGTGTTATTCCCCGGAGATGGAATTTGCTGATCAAATACGATTAAAACTTACTTTTCCATAACTGTCATCATTCTTTGTTAAAAATGTCAGAACAAGTAATGCACTTATCAAAATAAACATTTTGTTTCATTTTCAAAATCCAACCCACCCTCCTAAGGTCATGGCCAAGCCAAACACCAAATTGGTGTATGAGACCCCCCCTCCACGCAATGATTTGACTGACAAATTTTACGGAGGTATACATACCTTACCCCCTTCCAGATTTGAACATGTGACCTCCAAAAAGAAAACACATGTTCTTAACCATTAGACACACTCAGATTTTGTTGTTTATAACAATACTTATTTTGCATCCAAATCTGTTTATAATTATTTAAAGAAACATTTAGAGAATGTACAATCAAAAAGTGTACGAGAATCTATCAACCATCTTTGATTATGTGATATATAAAACTAGCACAGCCACGCACAGCCACATGATTGTGGTTGATGAAAGACTTATTGAAGCAACTGAACTTGACAATGATGTGTTTTATACATCTTTGTTAATTAGGTAAATGTGGCAATCATTGATAATGACAATGAAATATTAATCGTATTAAATAAATGTGAAAAAGTAAACATTAAAAATGCAAAAAAGTTATGAACATAAAATCTCATTGATTGATTTAAAATGACTACCATTAAAAAATAATTAATTATAGGTATACTTCCGTATATTCAATGCTTTTAATTATATTATTGCGTTTCTATGATTGAAATTGTTTTTACATAATCTCATTTCTTTTTAAATGAAATTGATGGATATTGAGCCCCAAAGATCTCTTCGGGCTGGCGAATCGTTTCGCAGCTCTCAACGTCTTTCGTCTTACCCTCACAAACCCGGGTTTCTAAATTCAATTTCAAAACCCTCAGTCAGTCTGCAGGCTTCCCTTCTCTTTTTCCGCGATGGACATGGAGATGGAGCAGCCTCAAGGATTCACGGATCCTCGCCCTCCTCCTCCTCCTCCTCCTCGCTCCCCCCCTCCTCCTCCTCCTCCTCTTCTCTCTCTACAGCTCAAGAGTGAAGACTCCTCTAAAATGTTGAAGGCCCTCTCAGAAAGAGGCCTCATCTGCAGGTTTCAAGACTTCTGGCCTGGTCCAAATAGGTTTCTAAAATGGATGGAAAAAAACTGGGATACCAGCACTATTTCCAAGAAATTTTTTTGCTCGAGAGGATTCATTTGCTTACTTTTTGATACTAATGAAAATCGGTCTAGAGTCTTTCATGGAGGTCCCTGGAAGAAGATTAACATCATTTGTTGCAGAGATCAAGGAGGTCACTTTCGGAAGATCAAGGAGCACATTCTGTGCATGAAATTCTGGCACCCCAACTTCAACCCTCTAACAGAAAAATTTTATACTCTTCCAACATTGGTTGGGCTCCCCAATCTCCCTGTTTTCCTGTGGAACAATGATGCTCTGATGTGTATTGGGAATCATTTGGGAAAATTCCTATATTTCCCTCATTCCAAGGAGTCTCACGAATGTGCCAAAATGTATGTGGAGATGCCTGTTAGTAATGGCTATCCTGAAGAATTGATGATTGAGCTGGATGGTTGTAAGTGGCTTCAACCTTTGGAATATGGAGATGGAGAAAAGGTCAGGAAAGAAGAATCATTTAACGACCATGAACGTTCCAAGGATGAACTGCCAAATCGTATGCTACTCAAAGATGTGCCAGTGAAAATAAACACAAAAAGAAAAATCATGTGAGTCTCTTTGTGAGATAAGGTGTTTCATCTATTTGAATTGAATAAGTAATATTGATTTAATTGTTTTGGCCATCATCTATAGCCTCGTCGAATGGATAGACTCCAACACTCTAGTACCCTTTACATTCGAGATGTTTTTTTTATTGTTTATTGCAAAAATTGATAAAACCATGGATGAGGGATCATAGTTTTGGGGGCAGCACTAGCCTTTTTTTCAAACCATGGTTACATGGGTTTAACTTGCTTCCATGCCCAATTTTCCAATCCAAGTTGGATGAGAATGGCAAGTGTCTCCCTTTACATGTAGGAAGATGAAATTGTTTAACAAATCAAAACACTTTGGGAAAATTTATTAAGACAGATTGATGGAGGAAGGATTTAGTTACAAATTTTTAAGGATTGAGAAGGATGTAGAGGCATACAAGCTTGTAGTTTTGGTAAATGTTTCAATTACACTCTTTGCAAAGGGTACTTCCATTTTGGTTTGCTTATTTGTTTCATGAAAAATTAAGCACCTTGGTTTGCCTACTTGTTTCATGAAAAATCAAGCACCTTGGTTTACTTCTATGTTTCATGTCTTAGTTGGACATTGATAAATGTCTCAATTACACCCCCGGTGAGGGGTCCATCCACCTTATGTCTTAGTGGGACATTGGTAAGTGTCCCAATTACACAACCGGTGAGGGGTCCATCCACCTTATGTTTTAGTGGGACATTGGTAAGTGTCCCAATTACACAACCGGTGAGGGGTCCATCCACCATATGTTTTAGTCGGACATTGGTAAGTGTCCCAATTACACCCTTGGCTAGGGGTCCATCCACCTTGGTTTACCTACCTGTTCCATGAAATATTAACCACCTCGGTTTACCTACTTGTTCCATGAAAAATCAAGTTATGTCTTAGTCGAACATGTGTAAGCCCTTATAACAATATACTCATCATGATCTCAACATGTCACTTATGGAAATGGAATCTGAGTGGAGAGAATAACACTCCAACTCAGAACCACATAAACTAGACCCCAATTGAAAGCCAAACATGTGTTTATAAAAATAAATTTAACTATAATTTACCAAAATAAATTTCACTGAAATTCTATAACCTAACTTAGTATGATGGGAAAATTACAATGTTATACAAATAAAGTTAACATAATTTACATGAATTTGTATCTTTATTTATGAATCTTTTCCATAAATTTTATATATTTATGATTTTTTTTCCATATTTTCTACTTAATAAATAAAAAATATATGAATTTTTAAAAATCAATGTTTATGAGTGTTTTCCACATTTTCTACTTAATAAGGTAAAAAAATATGAACTTTTAAAAAGCTATTTAAAATCTTAGGATGTAAAAAGGTATGTACATACACAATTTAAGAATATTAAATTTATTAATACATATTGAATTAATTGTAATATTAATACATATTGAATTAATTGTAAATGAAGAGAGTTAATTTTAAAATTAATACATATTGAATCAATTGTAAAGGAAAAGAGTTAATTTTAAAATTATATAGAATACTTGGCTCATACACAATATGTACAAGTATATACAATCTTAAAATTAAATTGTATACAATATTTAAAATCTTAGGATGTAAAAGGTATGTAAATACACCATTTAAGAATATTAAATTTATTAATACATATTGAATTAAATGTAAAGGAAGAGAGTTAATTTTAAATTATATATTATATACAATATTTACAATTTTAGGATGTAAAAGGTATGTACATACATCATTTAAGAATATTAAATTTATTTATTTATTTGTAAGTTAGAGAGATATGTTAAAGCTTTTTAGTGTCAAAAAATTATAGTTATCAGGGTAAACAGTGAAACAGTGGCATCATTGTCCAGATGGGAAACCAATGGTGCCACATGTCCATACAGTTTACAAATGTTCAAATAGTTTACAATTGCAATAAAAGGAGAGAAAATTGGCATGTGACAAATTGTTGTACTAAGACTAGAAGCTAAGGTGCCTCGCAAGGCTAGAACCCAGAGAAATAAACCACCTAAAGACATCAAAAAACCAAGAAAACCTGTGAACATCGATTTCATCCGGAGCTTGGGCCTGACTTCCATTCCTTCTGAGGATCATTCACAATGTCTATGGCTGAAGTCCATGTGTCTGGAGTGGTGTGCAAGAGAGCGTAGAGGAGAGTCTCCAGGTGCTCCTCGTAGCACTCCCGACATTCATCTCTGCTCAGCAACTCCGCCATGTCGTGCTTGACTTCGAAGACCGAGTTCTGGATGATGTCCAAAGAATTCTGCAGCTTCATAAACCTGTAGCACCGAGCACAAGAGGGCGAGGGAAGAAGAGGAGGTGAAAGAGGTGGTGGAACTTCGAAAGAAGAGTGTAGGGAGGCGGAATAAGTGTGTGTGTCGGGGGGGGGACGAAAGAAGGAAGAGGGAAGGAGGAAGAAGTGATGGGGGTGGTCGGGCTTGGGAGAGTGGACGGAGAGGGCAGGCGGGAGGGAGGCTAGTGGATGGATGGTGGTTCCGAGATGAGCTTAGGTGTGAAGCCAAGTGAATTTCACATGCTATCAAACCACTTCACTGTGCATTCCCACGTGGAGGACAGAGGAGGGAGATCCGGAGTGGAGGCACGGGATGGAATCTGAGGCAAGTCCTGAGTAGTTTGTCGTCCTCCCCCCCGTGAGTTATACCACGCCACCCCTCACTTGGATTTTCCTCTTTACCTTGGCATCGAGAAGAAAAATAGGAGAGGAGGGATGGACACGAACCAGAGAAGGAGAAAACCAGTGTTGAGGTTGCGAGGAGCTAGGGCCGAGGTGTGAGAATGAGCGGAAGAAACCACGGGCGTGAAATAAAACCCATGGAGGCAGAGCTTGCGATGGGACTAGTTGGGAGGCCAACCCATCGCATTGACTTCTTCTTCGTCCTAGAGCACCATCGCCATAACTAGAGTTGTGTGAGGGCGATAATGGGGTTACGCAACCCTAAGAAATGAATGCATGGTGTTAAATGCAGGCATTGGAGGGCGGGAGTGCGGTGTGAGGTGGCGAGACTCTGTGTGGAATGAGGCTAGGTGTCCTCCCGCCTGTGGGAGGGCGCGATGTACTCGATGACACCCCATCTAGGGGTTGATCCTTGTTGTGTGTCATGGTTATGCAGGCAACAACGAGGGGGTGGTTCGGACATGAGGTTGGATTACAATAGAAATCCCCTTCCTTCAATTCTACCCCAAAATTCTCGAGCTTATCCGCCACTTGATTAGCATTCCTTCAAACGTGGGAGGGGATAATTACCCACTGAGGTTGAAGAATTTATTTTATTCTGATCAACCCATTTATGAGTCTCCAACTCAGGGAGATCCTTTTCAGATATGCTCCATTTAGGAGGTCAGAGAGGAGGTTGATGATGATCTGAGAGTCTCCTTCTGCTAAAAGGAAATTCATCCTTTGATCCTTGGCCGCTTGGAGTCCTTTGAGCAGGCCCCATAGCTCAGTCACATTGTTAATATTACGCCCTAAGTTCCTCGTTGTCAAGAGAAGGATCTCTCCTTTGTTGTTGTGAATGGTAGCCCCAAAACCTATTGGGCCTAGATTGCCTTGGGAAGCTCCTTCGAAGTTGATTTTGAAATAACCCTCTCGCGGGGCCTTTCATTCAGAGAGATTGTTCTTAGTTGGATGTCCAGGGATTAAAGTTGGAGGACTTGGGGTGAGATGGAGTTGCCAAGCATTGAGAATGATTTGTTCACTGGGCGGACAAGACAAATCGAGAACCGTTCAATGGTGTAGGTTGATTGTTTCCTTGATGTTGGAGAGGATTTTGGACCATATTTCTTGCCAACTCATTGAGGAGGACTTGAAGATCCGATGATTCCTTTCTTTCCAGACCTGCCAGAGAATAAACCCGGGGAGAAGCTGCCAAATCCAATTGAGGATGGGAGAGTGAAAAATTGAGTCTCGACATCCCTCAATGGTTTCCCTTAGGCTAGAACATTTTCTTTCTGAGGTTCTCATGATGTTGGTGCATTGATCCCAGAGTTGCAAACTGAAGGGGCATAGGTTGAGCAAGTGATTTTTCATTTCGTCCTCATTGTAGCACAAAGGGCACCAAGATGGACCTGTGAAGCCTCTTTTTGTTACCCAAAGGAAGGTACTGATTTTGGGCCATAGCTTTGCTCCCCAAATTTTATTCCAAACTGTATCTTTTTGGAGGGAATTATGACCCGCGCTAAGAAAGTAGGCCTCTTTGAGGTTGAAGGTGTTCACGGTGGAGTGTACCCACCTTAGGATGTCCTCACCCTGTTGGCTGAAAATATTTCTTGAATTGATCTTGTCGAGCAAGGGCTGGAGATTTACATCAGGGGGGATATTTAGCTCCTCGTGAGTAGATTTTCATCTGCACCATGTGACTCTATTTGCCTCGTAATTCCAATAGTCGRCCACTTTTAAAAGACCCATGGCTTYCGTTRGGGGTTTATAATTGGTTAAAGTTGGATCCTTATCCARGGCAGGGAGCTAYTGCTAAGAGTCRCTCTAGAAGAGGTCCAACGTCCCATCTTGGAGTTCCCAAAAAGCGTGATCAATGACCATCCCCTTGTTTTTCTTGGTCGCATTCCAAATGAGTGATCTTGAGCCTTGGCCATTCCATCTAATTAGTTCTTTCTYCGGAGTGATAGGTGTGTATTTTCTCCTCTAGAKGCGCRCCCATAGGTCTTGAGGCCTCTTTATCCAACGCYGCCAAATTTTTTCACTTAGGAATTTGTTGAGGATTGAYGGATCTCTAAGAYYGAGTCCCCCTGYGTGCTTTGGTCTGCATGTTTTTTKCCATCTTACCARATCCCTTTTGCGCCCTTCCTTGGCGCCTTGCTAGAGGAAGTTCCTCTGGATGTTCCTAATGATGGTTAGRATGAAACTTGGGGCTGCTAGTGCCGAGAACRCGTAAACTAGGAGAGCTTGGAGGATAGATTTAAGGAGAATTAAATGACCAGGAAAATTAAGGGAACAAAAATTCTAGGAGGATATTATTTCCTTGAGTTTGGACATAAGATCTTCCTAGAAGGTATTCCTTAGATGTTTTTCGATAAGAGGGATGCCAAGATACTTGGAAGGGAGGGAGATGCGGGTGAACCCCAAGAGCTGAGTGATGTGGAGTTGCACCTGGATCGGCGTGTTGAAGAAGAAGATCTGGGACTTGGTTAGGTTTACGTCCATGCCTGAAGCATCACATAACAGGTTGATCACGAAAAGGATGTGGGTGGCTTCCCGAACTGTGGGGACTCCTATCATTATAATTTCATCCACGAATTGACTATGCGAGATGGGTGGGGAAAGTCCATGGAGAGAAAGTCTTGAGAGGGAATGATCAGTGATGGTTGCTTTGATAGTTCGACTTAGTCCTTCCACCATTAATATGAAAAGAAAAGGCGAGAGTGGATCCCCTTATCTGATGCCTCTGGAGGGAGAGAAGGGTTTGGATGGCACGCCATTAACCAGGATGGAGAACAGGGCAAACAAAGTGAGATTGACGATCCAGGTGACCCATGAAGGATCGAAGCCAAAGGCGAGGAGGGTAGCCTTCAAGTAATTCCAACTGAGTTTATCGAAAGCTTTGGAAAGATCCAGTTTCAGAAGCATACCAAGTGATTTGGTTGATTGGAGAGAGTGGATCACCTCGTGCGCTATAATAATGTTGTCCATGATCTGCTTTCCCTCCACGTACCCTGATTGTTCCTGAGAGATAATAAACAGTAGGATGGTTTTCAGACGTTTGGGGATGACATTCGTGATGAGATTATAGATCACATTGCAGAGTGCAATGGGTCTGAAATTATTCAGAGTGGTGACTTTGTTCTCTTTTGGAATGAGAGTGAGGAAAGTGGCATTGAGAGCCTGTAGGACCTGCCTTGAATTTCTGGACTCCTCTATGATCTCCCAGACCTCCTCTCGGATTATATCCCAGCAGTGGTGAAAAAAGTCTGTTGTGATTGGGCGCATCAGAGCCTAGGTGATTGGGCGAATCAGGTCCTGGGTGATTGGGCGCATCAAAGCCTCATTTTGTTCTGTAGTGACCTCCTTTGGAATATGCTTGATGATGGATTCTATAGCTTGAGTGCAATCTGTTGGGGGATCTGAAAGAAGGTGCCTGTAATATGTGAGAAGTTTCTGCTCAATGTTTGCGTGTTTTTGTATTTCCATACCTTGATCCGATACAAGATGAGTGATGTGATTAGTATGATGGCATTGAAGCATCGATCTGTGGAAGAATTTAGAATTTGTTTCCCCCTCTTTGAGCCATTGGATGCGTAAGTTTTTCCTCTAGATAATTTATTTCTACGCCCGTCTCTCTGCCAATTGTTTATTGAGGGTGGTCTCTTGGTCCTTTAGGTAATCAATTAACCCTTGATGTTTGATATGTTGTTGGAGGGCTTGAATTTGTTGGTTTAGGATTTTTTGAGCTTGGAAGATGTTACCAAAAGTGGATTTGTTCCAGGTCTTAAGACATTGCTTAAGGTTTTTTAACTTCTGCTGAAATTTGTACATAGGAGTACCTTTTGAGATTGTCGCTTCCTTCCACCAATGGTCAATGTTTGCTTGAAATTATGGGTGTGTCAACCAAAATTTCTCAAAGCGGAAGGGCTTCTTTCCTTGGGTGCCACTAATGTTCATCGTAAGAAGTATCGGCCAATGATCTGAACCTGGAGTATCAATCACAATGGCTTGCCAAGTGAGACCCTCCAACATGAAGGGTTCAGAGATTAGGAAGCGGTCTAGTTGGCAAGAGACATGTTGAGCACCCGATCATCTATTTGACCAAGTAAAGAGTCTGTTGTTCATTTCTACATCGATGAGGTCTAGCATGTTGATGGTTTTGTGGAACTGTTCGTTGTCACTACCCATTTTGCGAGTGCCCACTTTTTTCCTCCAATCCAGTTATCATGTTGAAGTCTCCCCCCTAGTATCCACCATTGATTGCCAATGTGGTTGGCGATCCATTCCAGATGTTGGAGGAAGGCTTCCTTGTCTCCCTGGGTTAGGGGGCATAGACATTTGAAACGTAGCCTAGCTTGTTCGAACCGATGATTCTGAAGGAGGTTGTGATAGTCCATTTGGAGGTAAAGAAACATTCCATGTGAATAGTGGTTGGGTTCCAGAGTATGGCTAGACTCCCTGTTGTACCTTTTGCGTCTACTTCTACTTTTTTTGCTTGCTTCCAACATTTTGTAAGTATTTGAGTGGCTTCATCCCCTGCACATTTTGTTTCCTGCAGAAGAAGAATATCTGTATGTTCCTTCATTATCCTTTCCCGGAGCAAGCATTTCTTACTTCGTGCATTGAGGCCCCTAATGTTTGAGGGTAGAATCTTCGTGATGAGGGTGAGGATTGGAGAGGAGGAAAGTTGTCCAAGATCAGGTGGATTTGGCTAGAGTTCACCAGGAAGTTTCCTACATCTTGAATAAGCAGGTGCTTTGGTTTTCTGCCCCTTTTATTCTCGTCTTTGGTGGGTTTATGCTGGTCTTTCGAGTGCCCTCTTTGGATTCCCAAACCCGAGTTGGCTCAGTCCAATCCCCCCGCCGTGGAATTAAGGAAGACTTTGTGCACTTTGCATAACTGATCCTATGGGATGGTGTATAACTCTTGTTTACGATAGGCTTGTTCCATGTGTACCAAATCTATTCCTACCAGTTCCTGATCCTCCAAATCTATGTCAGGGTCTCCTATTTCCAGTCCTAGCTTTGCGGGGAGGGTGGTTTCCGAGGTGGGGATTTGAGGGTTTGCAGGATTAGGTGGGATAGTTCTTGGGTTATCTTTAGCTTGCTCTGAGGGAGCTGGATTTGGCAAGGGGGCCGAGGGGTTGAGGGTATTTTCTGGGATTTTCTGGAGGGCTTCGAAGGAGTTACTGGTTGAGAGTCCGGAGGGGGCCTAAGGAGGCGCTTTTCTAGTTGGTTGTCTGCGATGACCCGTGACTTGGGTGTAATCGTCTTTATTTTTGTCAGGATCCTCAGGATTTGTTTTGTTGGAGTTATTAAGGGGGCATTCACAGAATAGATGACCATGTTCGTGACACTTCCGGAAGCGAAAGAGAATATGCTTGTAATCCAAGGTTTGGGACCATACTTCGTCCTGATAGTCTAAGGTTATGGCTCCAAGTAGGGATTTGGATATATTTAAATAGACACAAATACGAGCATAAGCAGTGTAGCTTCGTTGTTTTGTGGCTTCGAAGGCTTTGATGTAGATGTCAATCGTATTATCAATGCCTGCTAGTATTTCCTCCAGCCAAAATTCCTGGGGTAAGGAGTAGAGTCTCAGCCATACTGGGGCATGCGTGAAGTCTTCCTTCTCTGGACTAAACTTTTCTGTCCAGAATCAGAGGAAGAGTCTTGTTGAGTTATAAAAGTAAGGGCCTCCTTCAAAAATTTTGTTTTTGTCTTCTAGGTTGTCTAGAATGATGGTGAAGAAGCCTTTGGAACCGAGTTGAAGGTTGTAGTGACCTTCAGGCTTCCACCAATGTTGAATCCACTTCACTAGATCTTTTTTCGATGGCCATAGGCCCAAAAACTTTCCCACCAGGGTGAAATATTTCATATATTGCTTATGATCTTCTATTATTGGTGAGTTGATGACATATTTGGGAGCAGTAGGAGCCTGTGGGATGCATTTACCAGGTTCCTAGGTGCAAGCTGCTTTTGGATGTTTTTTTGTAGGGTCTATCTCCATGGGTTTTTCCTTTGGCAAATCTTCCTCCCAAAGAATGTTTCTCAATTCCGCTGGATGTTTAAAGGACGGTCTTTTGAAATGTTTGATTCCCAACTTGGGGCGGTGGCAGTGTTGTAAGAGGGGCCAAGAGGCCCCCCTTCCTCAACCTCCATGGTCGGAGCAAGTATTCGAAGCGACATGCATAGAGGGGTTTAGGGTGGAAACCATAGCAAAGCATTTTTTTCAAACTTAGATTCCAGATTCAAAAATATTAAATTTATTAATACATATTGAATTATATGTAAAGAAGAGAGTTAATTTTAAAATTATATGGTTCATTAGAAATATTTTATATTATATTATTATAAAGTTTATAAAATACAACCATTAATAACCATCAATTATTGAAATACTTATAATTATTGAAATACTTATATACAGTGAAAAAGATAAATATAAATTTTATAGAATACAATTTTAAATTGTTTAAAATAAATATTTTGATGGAATATATAATTTTTATATAATGTTATTAAATATTATAATTTGAAATTTTGTTTATTTATATAAATTTAAATAAAATAATTAAGTCAATTAAAAAAATCACAAATAATTAAAAATAAAAAATAAAAAAATTAACAATGAGTTTTTACAAATAAAAAATAAAAAAATTAACAACGAGTTTATTAGTTTTGTATTTTAACTATTAACATTTATTCTTAAATTGATTTTTATTTAAGTAATTACATTAATAGGATGAGAATAAAGATTTGATATTCCTATGAAGCTCATCCTTTTCACATCTCTCGTTAATCTAGAAGCGAAGATATTATATTTGAGTTTTTTTAATTTTATTTGATATAAAGGTTTTGAAAAAAATATGGTCTTCACTCGCATTGAAATTGGAGTCAAACTTCATTGCTTTCCATCATGTTAAATTTTAATATATTTAGATTTTGTATAAAACGTTAATTCCTTACAAAGTTGATGAAACTTTGGTTATCTGCACTTTGGAAATAGTTTAATTATTGAGAGATTTGTTTCATCCCTACAATTTGAATTGAAGATTGAACATTGACTTCGTATTCATATGGTAATGCAACAATAACTTGGTTTTTATTTTATTATTATACATTATATGAAATTTCAATTATATGACATTCCAATTAAGATAGAAAGTAGGTTTAGAATTTATTTTTATATTATTACTGTAATTTATTTAATTTGAATATATTTCAAAAAAATACCATGCTTTTTTTTTCAAATGTATAAATGGAGGGCACTTCAACCCCTCGTCACTCTAGCATTTAGTAATTTTAAGAGATTCATATAAAAAACATACTTCATTTCAAATTATAGTTCAAATCAAATCAAGCTTTATTTTACTTTTTATATAACAAAAAAATATGTTTTAAATTATTTTAATGTGTAAATTGGCATTTATACATAAACCAAGAAATAAGATCCAAATGCATATGCAACAACACATATTTTTATGTTTTAAATAATTAAGACTTCAAACTCAAAGGAGTTGGATCTATTGCTAAGGAATGAGGAGTTACTCACTGATGACCAAGGTTCAATTCCCATGAAGGCATCTGGTCCCTAAAGTTTCCATGTGGGTACCTAAAGATAGTGCTTGAATGTGTGAGGTTTGCACTACACTCCCTAAGAACACATAAGTGGATCAAATCCTACCATCTTTTCATCCTTAAGATGAGCACTAATTATTACATATATGACCATAATTTTATCCCAATGGGATTGGATCCATTAGCGAGGAATGATGAGCTTTTCACCAGTGACCAAGGTTCAATACACATGAGGACACCCAACCACTAAGATTTCCATGGGGGCACTCAGAGGTAGCGATCAATTATGTGAGGCTTTCATTACACTCCTCACACACAAATAAGTGGATTAAATCACACCCTCTTGTCATCCTTAAGATCAGACACTAATTGTTGTGACTACGACCATAATTGTGGTGAGAAGTTAGCCAACAAAGCCTGAGAAGAGATACAAGACCCTCAACATTTCTTATACTCCACCTCCAACATACTTCAATATAGCCTAAAACTAATCTTCCACCTCTTGCACCATATGTCCAAGAGTAGAATCAATCGAAGGAAAGAAATTACCCTGTCCTTGACATGTGCAATCTGTCTGCCATTTCATGATCTCTATACAATTCATAAATGGTGATTTTAATGTTGGTGTTATAGTGGGAGGTCATGTGTAATTCCTCCTGTCTAATGTTTTCATTTGTCCAATGAAGCTCTCCAATCCCCATTTACAAGGTTGTGAAGCCATTTCAATGAATGTGGCTGATTTGCAACCAACCCCCCTCCATTCATAATTTCCCAACTAGGAGAGTTTTATCTTCATTTTCTTTCTAATCCACCTCAACATTCAAATTTTCTAAGAACATGAAAGAATTGGATGTTTTCAAACCAA
>ML796781.1:140270-159005 GCA_009831015.1 Picea engelmannii | reverse complement strand
AAAAAAAAAAAAAAAAAAATACTAAAAAAAGGGGGAAGGGGGGGAGGGTACGATCAATGATACCTCCTTTTCATTCAAGGGTTGATTCTAATATTTTGGTTGAAAAGGTACTAGTTGTCAAGGACATGGTTTCAAAAAAAATTATGACTTTGACACCAAAAGAAAGGGGGATTTTCTATTATTAGCACCACTTTTCAATTTCGATGTTGATTTTAAGGTTTTTGTTGATAACATTACAAGATTGTTAAGGCGATGGTTTAATAGGTTGTAATTGTAACCCTGAACTTTAAAAAAAAAAAAAAAAAAAGGTACTATTGACAACACCACTTTTAAAAATAGGGGTAAAAATAGTGACTAAATGTGACCTCTAAAAAATGAGAACTCTAGATGGTTCTTGTCAAGTAGGTGTCTATTTTTGCCCCACACAAGACAATGAATGTCTTCCATTTCTCTCCTTCAATGCTCTTTGGAGCACGTAAAAAGAGCACAAATTGTTGTATGCTTTCTAGAAATTGCCTAAAAATGTAATATTTAGCTCTAAAGAACCTAAAGAGCGGCAAATGCACAATGGGTGAAGTATTTATAACTTTCTCAACCTCTATGCCCACCTACAATCATCTATATTTCATCCAAGGTTTTTAATCTCATCTTCACGGTGTTGATTTGGTTAATTTCTAGAGTAGTTCATGGCTAGCAATGGAGAATAATACATGAGAATTCTAGAGCAACATAATTACCAACTTAACGAGAACTCTACAAAGTTCTCGTTTTTTGGGGGTCACATTTTTTACCCCGTTTTTAAAAATGGTGTTACTGGTAGCAAACTCCCTCCCTTTTTAGGTGGTTTTTCAATATTTTAAATTTTTCGATCCACAATGTTTCCACATTATTTTTTTAAATGTTTGTTTTTCATCTATTTTCAAATTTTTCAAATTTTTTTTTATTCGACGGTGTTTTTAGTCATTTTTCCATGATTCTTTCAATCTTAAAAATATTTTTTACCATTTATTTTTTTGAAATTACGATTTTTCATATAATTGTGTTTCCTTAATTAATTTATTGTTCCACACTTTTAAAATATAGTGGAAAACATCATTTTTAACACATTGTTTACATTTACTTCAATATATAGAAAATAATTGTAGTTAAATAACACTATTTTTGAATATTTAGCAAAAAAAATATACATTTTATAGCCATATATAATAAAAAAAACCTATACATTTTCGTACTTATTCGTTTAAAATAACATGTCAAATAAAGTATTTTTATGGACATAATTGAACAAAAAAAACGAAAATTTTATAAAAAAAATTAACATTATTTTCCATATTTTTATACATTTGAAGTAAAAAAATTATAAAATTTTCCTTAGTATAGTGATTCACATACAAATAAAAGGAAAAATAAATCAACACAAAGATTCATCATAAAACAACAAAAGTCAAAACATTACAATTATAGCTCATCAAAAGTTTGCAAAATTGAGCATCGTCTTCAAGGGCATCTTAAAACTAATCAACAATATCATATATCCCAAATTCATCATTCTCAACAGACACATTATCATCTTCTTCAACATCATTTTGTGCGTCCATTGTGTCATTTTGGTCTTCCATTGGATCGTTGATATCTGCAAGTTCTCCAAAGTGGTCATTTCCAACCATTCCTCCTAATGGTGCTTGAGGTTCATTTGACATTTTTGCCACTTTTGATTCACTAAAATCTCATTTCCTCAAGCTAACTTCTTGCATTTCATTTGGCAGAGTTGGAATAGCATTAATTCTTTGTTGAATAAAATTCCATTGCATTGGGTCACTTTCAATGGCTATGCAATTTCTTCCTTTCTGTAAGCAACACGCTAATGTTTTACCTAATCACCAAATGCAAAATAAATATTGAAGTTAAATACTGTAAAAAGACATAAATTAAAAATAATATAAGATTGATGTATGATTTCATAAATGTTAGATCATAATTCTTACCTGAACCTGAGAACAAATCCAAAACCCAATCTCCTTCATTTGAAAATGTATCTATAAGATAATTAATTAATGCTTGTGGTTTTTTATAAATGTTAACCATCTCTCCTTTCAAATCATTTTCCGCATAGGTTAGCTTTCTAACCACAACATTGTATACCAATAAACTACTACGAGTCTCTCCATCCTTTACATTGACAAGAATAGAATTATAAGAATCATCTTTTGTCCAAGTTGCAAGATGCATACTCTCAAAATCATGTTTAAATGGTTCTCTATTGGAGCTATGAATATTAAGCTTATGCCTGTAACATAAATAAATGCAAATTCAATTAACTTGTGAATAAATAAAATTGTTTTCTAATCTTAATTGTTAAACATACACTTTCAATATCTTACCAAATAAACTGCATCCTTATCTTTTCTTTTCCCTTGAAGCTTGATTATACTAATCCTTCTTGTGTGTCTGAATGAAATACCAGAAATCTCCAAAATGGTGATGTTGTGACTTTCGTAAATCCCATAACCATTTTATTGAAAGCTTGGTAAGTATAAGGCTTGGTATCATATCCAATGTTTTGGATATTATAACCATGAGGGATATCCATGACAACTAGGGAGTATTCTTTTTTAGGAACAATATTTGCAAGTTATTCACAATCACCTAATATCACTTTATACTGAACAATGTCAAACCCATTCCAAATGTAGTGATCAAAAGTGTCATCAAGTTCAACAATTTGAACACGTCTCATTTCGCTTTCAAACTTGGATTTTTGAATAAAACTTTTGAAGGTTTTAGGTACTCTATCTGCATTCTTCTTTGGCATATTTAATAAAACAAACAAACACATAGTTATATATCTATAACTATTAAAATAGAAATAAATTAACTTACAAACAAATAATATGAATGTAGTAAATCAACCTACATTTTTTAATGCAACAAAAAATTGTTTCAATATTGTTGTAGAGCTTGAATTTGAATAGTTGAGTTTAACATCATCCAAACTTTCTTCATTCAACATCTTAACCATTTCCTCTTGTATTCTCATATACACTGTGTGACTAAAAAAATAATAATAATAATGTTATAATGATATATATAATAAAATACTTAGAACATTGATATGTTAAACTGTTAAAAAATAAATAAATAAATAAATAAATAATTCTTGTCCAAACATAAATAAAAATAACTCAACAAACTTACTATTTAAATTCATCACACATTTCTTCCATTGACAATTCACCCGACCTTACACGTGATAATATAGCTATGATAATTTTTTCATACTTCACTCATTGTATTGTTCTCCAAGGTGTTATAGTCATATTATCTGAAAGATTTTTTTATTTCGGGACCTGTCTTACTTTTGCCACATATTAATGGTTTAGCCTTCTTAACTCTGATTTTTTATACTAATATTTTCCCATAGGGTGAATATCTCATCTATCAAATCCCATACATGTCCATGTAACGACCCCGGCCGTTACGACACAAAAACAACGTACAACAGATAACAAAAAAAATTAAAGCATTAGGAAAATAATGTCAACAATAAAATCATAGCAACACAACTCGAAAACATCATAAAGAATGAATTACACTCGACACATTGTCATAATCAATCACGTCACAAGCGACACATCCACAATTTAGTAACGACATATAATCAACCATCATCATAAATGAATGACAACACAAAGTAACAGCAGCAATCGCTACCCATCATTGATATAAATAACAACGCAATCAATGTGCCAACGAAGGATAGTGGCCCATAAACATAAAAGGCGTAGCAGATTAGCACATCAATATTGGAGAAAATTAAGACCACTCATCAGATAAAGATTATAAAATGATTACCAGCCCATCCTACCCTGCAAGGTTAGAACCTCCAAGACACATAAGCAACGCTCAAGCCCAGGTTCCCATCGATTTTGACCATTTAAGGTCTCAGGGCTGGCGATTGTTCTGAGGAACAAGGAGGTGTCTACATCCCACCCTACACAATCAAGTCCAAACCAACTAAGCTAAATAACATCATCAACGATCATCCAGACACAAAGGCATTCTAATAAACCAACACATGTAACATAAAATTCCATGGTGCAAGAAAACTAAAATACTAAATCCATCTAGCAACGACATAAGTTGAGGCGCAATAATCTACTTATTTAAATTTTTAGGTGCAAACAAACATCTCCTTAACTTCCAGGTGCGCGATTAAATTATTCATCAAATTACAATAATCAACATCATTATCAAGGTAAGCACATGATACATTTGTCAAATTAACATATTCACTTATTGATCATTGCGCGCAAATAATCCAATCATAAGGAAATCATACCGCAACATGGTGACAAGCGCATTAGTAAACTAAGTCGTAAACATTTATGTATCAACTTAGATCATAGCGCAAGCAACCTAACACCTATTCATCATCATCATCCAAGGCACAAGATAAACAAATTCCACACCATCACACATGACCTAAAATCCATTACGCAAGAAGTTCAAAAATCTTTGACCATCATATATTGTATGGAATCCATAAACGAAAGCAATCTAATAACAATCAAGCTATTTCAACGATGCAAGGTAAATACATTCATTACATTTTATCGCGCAAGGGTCTAAGATCTAACCATCATAGAAATCCATGAGCGTAAGAAGTAAATAACCAATAACCATTCATTGCATTGACTATTCATTGCTTGCAAGATTAAAAATCTAAACATAATACAATACCTCCTTCAATACCTTAGATTGTCATACGCGCAAGAAATAAACTAAGTTTAAAACCATCATTCAAGAACAAACTAAATAAGCTAAATAACTAAACGTCTAAAACCATCATTCAATACATTAAATTCATGCGTGCAAGAAATAAACTAAATCTAAGCGAACATGCATCCACATCATCTATTGTGCAAGAGTACCCAAGCCTTTTTATTCCAAGGCGCAAAATAAATCTAATCTCATAATTGATCTTACTTTTCAATCATTACAAGGTGCTAAGGAAATCTAAAAATCGTCAACTATCATTATGACATACAATCCATTTGTGCAAGAGACTCAAGTGCTTTTCTTAACCACTCATCTATAAACATTTACTAAAATAACATTAATAATGACCCTTCATCATAAACAGTTAATAAAAACCGACATTTAATAATGGAGATTATTACAAACATTTAATAATAAGCGGACATTAATAACGCTTATACAACATTAATAGTAATTGTTCATAATTACAGTTAATTAAATAGACATTAATGATGAACATTATTATTAGCATTAATAATAACATTTATAAACGCTTATGCAACCATTAAAATAATCATTCATTTAAACATTTAATAAAAGGAAACATTTAAAGTTGAGCATTTATTACAAGCTTACATTAATGATGAACATTATTATAAGCTTTCATAATAACATTGATAAAGAAGGGAAATACACAACAAAAACGTAGAGGCAACATGCCCCTATGCTAGGCATTTTTCTTGCTCACACGCAGAGTTTAATCACATCAAATAAACAAGGAAAGACACAACAAAAACGCAGAGGCAACATGCCCCTATGCTGGGCGTTTTTTTTTCTCACACGCATATTTTTTCACATCAAAATAAACAAGGAAAGACACAACAAAAATGTAGAGGCAACATGCCCCTATGCTGGGTGTTTTCCTTGCTCACACGCAGAGTTTAATCACATCAAAATAAACAAGGAAGACACGACAAAAACGCAGAGGAGACATGCCCCTATGTTGGGTGTTTTTCCTTGATCACACGCGAGTTTAATCACATCAAAATAAACAAGGAAGACACAACAAAAATGAAAAGGAGACATTCCCCTATGCTGGGCATTTTTCTTGCTCACATACAGAGTTTAATCACATCAAAATAAACAAGGAAGACACAACAAAAATGCAGAGGAGACATGCCCCTATGTTGATCGTTTTTTCTGCTCACACACAGAGTTTATTCACTTTAATAAAACAAGTAAAGACACAGTAAAAATGCAGAGGCAACATGCCCCTATGCTGGGCATTTTTATTGCTCACACGCAAAGTTTATTCACATTAAAAAAACAAGTAAAGACAAAGCAAAAATGTAGAGGAAACATACCCCTATGCTGGGCGTTTTTCTTACTCACACGCAAAGTTTATTCACATTAATAAAAGAAGGAAAGACACAACAAAAACAAGAGGGGCACTATGCCCAGCAATATCAAACAACCATTACAAATCCATCAACAATAAATCTATGTATACTTCTAACTAATTTACAATTGCAACTTACAAAAAAAATTGTATCATAACCCGGTTGATGGCTTGTTGATGTTCTTCGGCTGCTGGTGATCCTCCTCGCTCTCACTTGTTTATCATTGAGACCTCACCGGTACCTCCCAGCCAACGCTAGAGGTACTCTTCTTCCCCTTGAGCCCCCTGAGCCGCAAAGGGGCCACGCACACAAACCAGAGAAAGATAGCTCTCAGCTCGCCTTGCAAGGTCGAGCTACCACTCTCTATCCGAGCTGGGTATCCCAACTCCCACAAGAAAAATCAATCGAGAGAGTAATTCGGCAACATAACCTTACACATACCAGTCATGATCCATTCTCCTCCTCTGTTATTTCTTTTATAGAGTTCTTTTAGTGTCCCTTGCCAAAATGCACGTTAATTTATTTTTATTAAATTTTTATTAGGAAATATTATCCCCCGTACTCTTGTCACCCAATCCCTTAGTTGCACCAGAAATTCACTTTATTAATTAAAATAAATTGCCAATTTCCCTCACCCACCTAAAAGTGTTCCTAAAAATGCTCCTTGATGTCCTTGTATTTCCTCGCATTCCCTTAATGACTGACGTCTTTCTTAAATCTTAGTTGAGTTCTAATTTGGAAAGTTCTCTAGACTAGATTCCCTTCTATGTTCTACATTCCTTTTGCATTTAATTTTCCCCTTTTTGTCTAAGTTCTAAATTAGCAAGTTTTTGCACATAACCAACAATTAAATTTGTGATAAATTTTAAATCATTTTTTCTTCATCCCCCTTTTATTAATTGATTAATTAGTGTTTTTTTTAGTCCTTATACCCCATTTAGACCTATGCTCTAATTTCAACCAGGCTTAGCAAAAACAATTTAAGGGAAATTTTATAATTTTTAAATTTTACTCATACAACATTTATTTTCAGGCTAACCAAGTCAAAATAAGATATTTTTTTCTAGGTACCTAGGTTCATTGACTCATCGGTGTTAAAAAAATTGTAACATGCCCTTCAGGATGCACTACGTGCTCCAAGGGTACCACTCGCCTTTATTCATGTTTCATTTATGCGACGTGCCCTTCAAGACGCACTACATGCTCCAAGGGTGTCACTCATCTTTTGAATGATTTTGATAGATGTCCAACCCCTGGACTCAATACTTCGTCAGGCGACCTTGTGGGAGACTAAGGGCCTCTAAGGAATAAGGACCCCACCTTATTGCACGCCCCTTAGAATCTTTGTGAGTGATTATCTCAGTCTGTCCTCACTGCATCATGGATCTCTCGAACTAGGTAATCGTTAACCTACAGTTCGAGCCATAGCGAGAGTGCTAGTAGGTCGTGGTAGGGCTGCTGCCACACCTCTCCCTCAATATCTCTAGTTTTTGTGCATGACCTCTTTACTCCAAATGTGAGTCTGATTAGCAAGCAATTGTCAGCCTGCATCCATCAACAAAACATGTCAGTGATCCATAAACATCATAATATACCCAGTCATATGTCACATATGCAATAACAGAAATACCCAAACCATATACAGTCCACTCCTTGACTCAGTCTGGAGTCCAAGGAGGTCCATCGATGTCATCGACATCCTCAATCTGTCAAGAGTCCTACACACTCAAGAGAAACTAGTCAATGGCACATGTTTATACATAATAACATAACATAACATCATAATCCATAGTCTCATCATCAAAATCCATAAGCGAAGCAGTCAATCATATAATGAACCAGATCACTTGCACGCAAGTGTCCTCAAAGAATAAGTCACATCAGGTGCGCGCAAGAGCAGGATGTTATATTCCAGTTCTAAATTTCGATTGAAAGTAGTTATCCATAGCTCTAAATACATCACTTCCTTTGAGATTTTTTTCTTTTGCATTTTCATCATCAAGTGGGAAGCCTATTTCCATACAACATTATTTCCAAAATTTGGCATCAACAATTGATCTCTCCCCACGACATATTTCAGAAAACTCATTATGGATAAATCTCACCCTTTGAATTAAAGTCATGGACATTTTGTACTCATTGTCTATGTTATGATCTCATGCCAATAAATTTGCTTATGAATCTGTTAAATCAACTTAAATTATGCATTTGATTGTCTCAAAAATAAGATTATTGGGATATTCTTGCATCAATTCTCTTCTAGCCTCTCCAGAATGATTTCCTCTAATCACATAATATTTGTAGTCAAAACATTTTGATCTATCAAATTCTTCCCTCCTAGGAACTTTCGTTGGGTCTACAAGAAGTAGGTAGTCAACCACATGTGCATATGGATTGTACCTAATCAATGCTTTCAAATTGTGAATATGCAAGTGATGCGGTTTTTTAATTTGATATTTTTCTTTCCCTTCAGTGTGTTTTATAAAGTTGCTTCACATTAAACTGAAATGTATGGCCATCATCAACTAAGTTCATCATCCTCAATCTATTTCGAATGGCATTTTGTGTTGTTTTAATAATACCATCCTCTATATCAACACCTGGTGTTATTATTTCTCTGCTACCTTGAGGACTTTCATTATAATACTCAGAGCTAATGATGGCTTCTTAAACATCATCAACAACATTTGTTTCTTCCTCTTATGATTTAAATGGATTTCATCTAAATCAGCGATTTCTTCATAATCAATAGGAATGGACTCATCATCGGCCATCGTTCTTTTGTGTTTATCTTGTTTACTATTTTTGCGAGAAGGAGTGATAACCTCATTGGGACTATTCTCAACAAAATCTTCATTTGGAGTTTACTCATTTTCAAATGTAAACCTTTTAGGATTTCTAGAATGAGGACTTTTCTTTCTTCTTTCATGTTCTTCTTTGTCTACTCTTGCAGCTTCTACCTCCGTTACTTTTTGTTTCTTTTTCCTTCCTTCTTGTGTCTTTTCAATATGAAAAGCGTTGATGGCATCCATGATATTATTTTTTGTAGAGTAAATCCCCACTAACATATGTGAAATTCGTTCATCAAATTCCTATAAAAATAAAATATAACATTTCCATGTTAAATAAAATTAAAAAATTAACATGATACAAAAAATAATAAAGGATACAAAAATAAAAATAAAAAAACTTATATTGTCTTTCTCAATGTCATCAATGATGGATGCACATAATTCTGTAAAACATTCATCATTGTTATAATTTCTCAATTTCAAAAAATATATAATCTTGATATAAGTCTTGCCTTGTTTGACGAGTGCATAAACAATATATGTGTCTGGCACCAAACATATATCTTGTAACAAGCCAAGTGCATGATAATTTTCTTGCATATGTTCAAACTTGGCACAATACAAATATAGATGTTCTTCATTGTTGCCTTGCTTGTCTCTATCAAACCAAGAATATTCATGTTTGTTTTCACCTTCCACATATTTCCACTCTCTAACATTCTTCATTGCCCTTTACATCTCAGGTGTTGTGCTATCAATTTGTTTCCTAACATTCATGGAGGTTCCAGTTGATATTTTGGATGCCATTATTGCAAGTCGTGATCCAGATATATTCATAGATAATATATTTCATGCCATTTTTCCTATAGAAAAAAAAATTAGGCCTTTTACATTATAATAAATAAAATAAAATAAACATTGAATATAAGAACTAAGTTTAAAAAAAAAATAAAAAAATTTAACCCATGGAGTTATTGGGGCGATGTTGAGACCAAGCCTTGCTTTACGGGGGCTAAGGCGATGTTGAGCATTACCCCAGCTAGCCCCGCGGCCAAGCCATGGAAGCGCCCAATGCTTGGTCACAGGGGTTGCCACCCCTCCCCACCCGCAGCCAAGGGACGGTCCCACGACATCGCCTTAGCCCTGTGGTCAAGCCCTAGACGCACCCAAGGCTTGGTCGCAGGGGCCAGCCCCCAACGGCCAAGTCATGACCACATTGGTCGTGACTTGGTCCCCGGGGGGCTAGGGCAATGTCGAGCATCATTTTGAGCACCCCCGTAGACCAAATCACGGTATTGCATGGGAGGGGCATTCCGCCCAATAACCACCATGGACCAAAACTATAAAATTTTCAGTAAAAAATAATAAAAGGAGTAAATTTTTCTAAAAAACTATACCTAAAGTTGCCTTTTTTTTCTTCTTTTTTTCGAAAAATCTTAAGAATTTTGTTAAAATTTCTTTGAAAAAGGTCTCAATTTTTTTTTTAAGTATTTTTTAAGAAAAAAATTAGAAAACATCTAAAAAATTTTAGGGTTTTTATAATTTTCACATGAAAATTTCTTATGTGATTCAAAGATGATCTTATAAGTGTTTTTTTTGGTAAATGGTAAGAATTTAAAAAATAATTAACCTCTAAAATGCTAGATTCTCCTCGAATGTCTTCTCGGTGTTTCTCCCTTGGAACTTGCTACAAATTATTTAACGAATACTGCCCAAGATTTCATGTAATGTAAAAAGATAAAACAAGACTGTGTATATATAACACAGATGATATAAATTACTGTTAGTATAAGGAATGTGGGATAAAGAAAAATGAAGAAGATTGTCTACATATATACCTAAAATTATATGGATCATCACTATGTTTAATGAATGTGGAATAAATAAACAAACATGAAAAATATTGTAATTAACAAGTAAATAACGAAATAAAAGAGTAAAAGTTGTTTTTAATTTTGAAGGGAAAATAATAAGGAAAAAAATTGGGGGGGAATTTTGGAGGGAAAAATTCGAGGGGAAAATTTTGGGGAATTATTATTATTATTATTATTATTATTTATTTTTTATTTTTTATTTTATTGGGGGGGGGGATTTTAGAGGGAAAAGAGCATTTTGTAAGTTATAAGATTTCCATTGGGAAGGTGAGCATTTGTATCATTCTATGTTCTTAGTGAGAAGTAGTGGCTTTGTCAGATAAAGAAGATTTTATTTCTGAGGCATCAACAAATTGTTTGCATACCTCTTATTTTGAGACTAGCAAATGCGATGGGAATGTTTGTAATGCAAATGAGGCGTCGTATTTTTCAACTAGTGAGGAGTTTGATCATAGTGCAAGCAATGTTATTCAACATGTTCCTCATGAAATTCCTAAATCAGATGACTTTGAATGCATCGATGATAAAGAGGAGTAAAATCATGGTGATCAATCTATTCAACGGTTTAATAGTAATGAAAATAATCAAAATGTAGGTCGAAGTGGAGACTATGATCAACATTTAAATGATTGGGATGATAATTTTCCTCCAAGTGAGGATTTTCAAGGTACCGATGAATATTTCCAAGGCACCAATGAATATGATGAGGAATTTCCCTCAAGTGGAAATTTTAAAAGCAATGAAGATGATTATAACAATGGTGGGCACTCTTTCCCAAGTGGAGAATTTAAATGCAACAATGTCGGTGATGATGATTTTCCTCCAAGTGAGGATTTTGAAGGTACTGATGAAGATTTTCCTCCAAGTGAGGATTTCCAAGGCACGAATGAGGATGATGAAGAATCCCCCCCAAATGGGGATTTTAAAAGTAGTGATGATGATTATGGCAATGGTGGACAATCTTTCTCGAGTGGGGAATTTAAAGGAAGCAATGTTGGTAATGATGATTTTCCTCCAAGTGAGGATTTTCAAGGTACCAATGAGGATGATGAATATTTTCCTCCAAGTGAGTATTTTCAATCCAGTAATGAGGATGATGAAGAATTTCCCTCCAGTGGGGATTTTTAAAGTAGTGAAGATGATTATGCCATTGGTGGACACTCTTTCCCGAGTGAGGAATTTAAAGGAAGCAATGTTGACGATGATGATTTTCCTCCAAGTGAGTATTTTCAAGATATTGATATAGATTTTCAAGGCACTAAGCAGGATGATGAAGAATTTCCCTCAAGTGGGGATTTTGAAAGCAATGAAGATGATTATGTCAATGGTGGACACAATGTTGATGATGATTTTCCTCCAAATGAGGATTTTCAAGGTATTGATGACGATGATGGAAAATTTTCTCCAAGTGAGGATCTTAATGGCATTGATAGTCTTAAGGGTGATGATGATTTTCCTTCAAGTGAATATTTTCATGGAAGATCCAATGACATTGGTGAGGATGGTAATCATTTTTCTAGTGATTTTGATATTCCTCTCATCAATGAGATTATCAATGAAGATGATGATGGACCTAGGAATGAAGATCATGTTCTTAATCATTCAGCTGCAACAAATCAAGGTGGTCAACATTCTCTTGTTTAGTCTCCTGACAATTTTTTGCTTTATATTCCTTATGGTGATGAGGAAAATCCTTCTTTTGAGGATGATGAAATAGTAGATACATTGCAAAGAAACATTGTGTCTAGGACCGGGACTATACCTTTTTATATCAATCCAAATGATTGTAGTTATACAAGGTCTAGGAAATAATTTCTCACTAAATCAATTTCCATAAGTAAATTGATTTCAAGTGAATGTTGTCAAAAGAAATGTTTGAAAAGCATGGACTACATGTATGCCTTGAATAAAAGGAAGACATATTTCTCAACGAATAAGAGCATGCAAAATTTATATTTGTTAGGGTGCATGATATCCACTAAGACAAGATATGACTATCTCAATGGGAATATTTTACTTTGCAGAAAGGATTTCAAAAAAATTCACTCAATTGGTAATCTTCGTTTATCAAGAATCCAAACAAGGTTGGAAAAATATCCTTCATTTTATTCAAAGGTACATCATGGACGAGAGAGTGGGCCATTGAGAAACACTACATTGTCATGGATGCATGACTTCTTTTCCAAACATGGATAGTATATGCCAGATAGAGACACAATACATATTCCAGATAATTTCTCAAGGAGGGAAATCTACAACTTGCACAAAGGATATGTTGAAGGTGTTGAAGGAAATAATAATTTTATTACATATGCATATTTTACAAAAATATGGAAGAAACAATTCAACAATGTTTGTATTCCTAAGAAGTCAAGGATGGGGATTTGCAGTATATGTGCTACTCTTAAATCAAGAAGAGATAAATCTGAAGGGGCAGAAAGAGGTATGTATTTACTATTTTGTTTTTTTTTAATTGGATAGTTATCAACTATGAAAACATATGATCAATATTTTCATTTTATGTCATGTGCAGATTCCATAGTCAAAGCACTTCAAGAACATCAGAAACAACAATCAAGTGAAAGGAAAAAGTTGTACAAACATCGAAAGAAGTGTTATGATGCTCCAAACAAATATTTAGGTATTATAATTGATGCCATGGACTAGAAGAAAACACTTCTACCACCTTTTTTTCTGTGCGCCAAAAAAATTACAGGAAGAGAATTTCATTCAGTTTCACTTGGTTGGTTGTATGGTTTTCAATGGGAAAATGTGTCCAGGGGTTTACTTCATAGCTCCAAATATTCATAATGATGCAAATCTGACCATAACCATAATTCATCATGTTCTCACTCACTGGTCTAGAAATCTTCTTTAAGTTCTCTATCTACAGTTGAACAACACTAATCGTGAAAATAAAAATCAAATTGTGTTTGGATATCTAAGCATGCTTGTTGAACTGGGAATATTTCAAAAGGTAAAAGTCGGTTTCCTTCTTGTTGGGCACACTCGTGATTATATTGATAAAATGTTCAGTCATTTTTCCGTAACATTGAAGAGGAAAAATGTTGGAAGCCTACCATCATTGATTGAATGTATTAAGAAAGCATACATTCCAGAGCCTGTTTTTCATATATAAGAAGAAATTGTTGACATGTGAAGATTTAATCAAGGATCACATTGTGAAGAAAAATGTATTGAGCATATTAATGACATTAGCTTCCAACATCACTCTTGTTTCAATAAATTTGATTGGAAAACACTTATATGGGGAAAGCAATATTCAACTACTACAGAATGGGGGCCTTCATCAAGTTTAGCATTTTTGAAGTTCATTCCAGATCATCCAATATTTGCATCAAAGTTAATATTTTTACAATCAGTTGTTGAAATCCATAATGCATGGAGGCGTAATAGAGATGTAGATTATTCTGAATGCCTGGAAGAAATAAAAAAAGTCCATTAAAGATACATATGAGTACTTTGATGTTGTTGATTATGTTTGGTGGGAGTCTTTTTTTTCAAAGTGACATAATTTCAAGCTCAACAAATGAAGATACATTTTTGAAGACTCCATTTCATTGGCCACAAAATATGGCAAATGAATCTGAAGAAAGAAACATTGTTGAACAACAAGAATCTCAAGGTGCTATTGAGTTTACACAAGTAGAGGAAATAGAAATGTATATTGGTTCTCGAAGGTCATGTCCACAACGTGAATCCATGGAAGACTTTTACAAGGGTTTAGTACAAGATATTAAGGAGGGTAGCATGATTGCATTCTTAGCGACTGAATATCCACATGGTTACCCATTCTGGATTGCAAAGGTTATAAAGATTGAGAAAGAAAATGAAGATGTTATTTCAATTGAAGTGAATTGGTATGCAACAAGTACACACCCATTCAATGGTGTGTACAAGCCAAAGATGGTGGTTAAGAAACATGTCAATAGAAAGAGAGAAAAAAAGGGTCAAAATACAACTCGTCGTCACACTGACCTCTTAAAATTAGATGATGTTGACATACTTGTTAATGACTTCAATTTTACAAAGAGAGGAACTCTTCGCTCCAAGACAACATATATTATCAAGAGGTTGTTGCCAAAAGAAATAAATGCAAGATGGGAGTATGTTGAACCTAGTCGTAGATCTAAAAGGCTTTTGGCATCTAAAATGTTGGGCATGCATGTAGACTTGGATGGTGCATTCATCGACAATAGAGAAGAGTATGGATCATCTACATCTTCATCCAATCATTCATCTAAAGACAATGTAGACTCTGATGGTATTTCAGAATCCATGAGTCAATCTAAATAAGTGTATGAAACATTTTATGTATTTTTTATCCATATGATGTTTGTATGGTACCTAGAAATGAGCATTGAACTTACATATGATCTTGCATGAAGTTATGAATCATTTTTGTGTTTCATGAATTATATGTTTTGATTATGGAGAATATAATAAAATGTATTAGCTCATATGTTTTGAATATGGTGAATATAACAATACTTTTAAGAAATAATTTATGTTTCATTAATGTAACTTGTATTTATTTGTTTTTATTAAAAGTTAAAAAATATTAAAAGGTGACGTTGAATTTTTAAAGTATAGTGTGATATTTTCATGGCATTATGTATTACCTTGTGCTTGGACTGATAAACTAAGATTTAAAAAGTAAGCATTTAAGAGTTGATTTTATGATTTTGTTTACAGTAATAATGATTTCTTTTACCACTTCATAAAAATGTGTCATTTTAATACCCCAATTTTAGAATGGGTGCTACCGGTAGCAATACTTTTCAATTTGATGGTTGATTTTGAGGTTTTGGTCTTAATGGTACCAACTGTTGAAAATATGATTTCAAATTATCTAAAATTTTAACGTTTTGAAAGAAAAAAAAATATGTAACATCATTTTTTTATTTAAGTAATGATTTTAAGGTTTTTTTGAGCTATTGTCCGAGTTTTGAAGACCATGTTTGAAAAAAGTTGTAATTTTGACCCTGTTTGAAAAAATGGTGCTACTGGTAACACCACTTTTTTATTTGGGGATTGATTTTCATGTTTTTTATGCAAAAATATGGGTTTTTTAGGTTAGAGTTCTCATTTTGAGGTCACATTTCTAATTAAATCAGTAACTTTGTTGAACATGAACGTGAGAATACTAGCATGAATGGGGTAAATGGCAATGAGAGAACCCGGGGAATTATGGCTAACATTACTTTTGACAGGATGAATGACGTACTCTTGTACTTCCCCATGATGTGTGTACTCAACTCATGCTTCTATAACTAAGTGAGAATACTTCCTCACCAACCCCTTACATGTATTCAATGATTTGTTTTATAAGTCAATGAAGGTGGATGGCTTCATTTAAGTTACATGGTGGACAAGAGATGATATATAAGGCTGACACATAGAGGATTAAATATAAGGCTGACACATAGAGGATTAACTTTCCCATAGGCCCCCATTCTACTTTCCCTCTAGTGGAATCATAGCTCCTCACATGCTCTCCATAACCATCTTGGACCATTATATATTATTATCAACCTAATTTTGCTTGCTTATCTTGCATGGAGTACTTTCAATCAGAAACATCATTTTGACATCCTTAGCCCTCATTCCCATGATCATGTGACCTTAGTCATGCCCAATTGAGCCAAGTAAAACCATGAATTGACCAAAATGTCCATAATGCGAAAAATCACTAAAAATTGCACTATCATAGTGTAGAAAATTCACCAAAAAATTCATTGTCACAGTGTAGTAATTTGCTCATTTTTTGTATGCACAACATGAAAAATCCACTAAAAAGTGGACTATAGACCTAAAAAATGGTTCATTAATGCATGTAAATTGTAGTGGCTAAGTGTGGACCTTATCAAGTTGTTATATCTAAATATAAGGATTTATCTAGTCCTCGTTAGTTATCTTTATCCCATTACTTCATTAATACACTGGGATTGATCACATTGAAACTAACTCTAAGGAGAGGTCTATATTTCACCTATAGATAAAGCTATTGGAGTCACTCATGTCATCCATCGCTCATTGCAAGGTTATGCTAACAAAATTCCATTAGAGAGAGTTTACACCCTAGCCTCATTCTTTCTACCATATTGGAATTTTGTTTCTACCAACAAAGCTTGGAGTTGGAGAACACAAAGAGGCAAAAAACCCTCCCTCGAGGTGGCTTTGGATCCCACATTATTTTCACAACCATTATTGAGGTGTTATCTTGTAAGCCTTTGTTTCCATTGGGAATAAAATTATATTCATTCTTTACTTTATCTTGTGCTTTGTATGTTAAATGCATATCATTTATTTCTATAGTTTATCTTGCATGAGGTAGAATATTGAATGGGTTTACTAGTGCACAAATGTTTTTATCGTATTTCATGTATATGTTACTTAAGTCGCATAACTCTTAATTAGGTCATTTTGGTAGATCCTAGTAACAAAATACCACTACCAATTATATCTCAACATTAAAATTCACATTGCTTGAATTCACTGTGGCAAGCATACCATATGATCCATATAAGTATATTTACATTATTTACATATGAAGTAATTTATTTAAGATTGCATGGCTTGGCTTCCATCATTATAACCATGCATTTACAATTTATACATAATCTCATCCAATACATTCCAAGATCAAAACCAGGATATTACATGGGATTGAGCTAATGTGAAATAACTATTACATCATTTGGATTAATATTTCCATCAACATGACATATCTCCTAAAACTTACTAGATAATTTATTTGACTTATGTATCTTTTATTAAATAAAATATAATTAAAGATTATCTATTTCAAAATATACACAATAACATCCTTTCTTTAAAACATATTTTTTTCTAAATAAATTATATTTAGAAATTATATATTTCTAACATATACACATTCATTCTTCCAACCACATTTTTAATGTAATGCATACCATATAAATCTTCAAAACCATATATAGAAAAATAATGATAAAAAGTAAATCATTAGTTAGAGTTTCCAAAGGTCTTCAATATAATTAGTTATTTTTTTAATATTCTGAAATAAAAAAATAATAATTTATTTGATATGCATATATAAAAAAATATCATCATAATTTGAAATAACGATAAAAGTAATTTAATATTTACAATTATAAAAATATTTAATATAATGAATTTATTTTTTCAATATTCAAAAATAAGAAATAATAATTTATTTAGTATGCATATAATAAATAAAAATAGTAATATATTTTTGCTTTTTAAAACCTATTAAAAAAAATAGAAACTGATGCTTTTGTAATTTTTTTGAAATTACTTGACTACTTGAACCGAATAAGCCAATTAGTGCAAATTTCTTTTTATTATATATTGTGAAATTACTTAACTACTTGAACCGAATAAGCCAATAAGTGCAAAAAAAAAATTATTATATAAAATAAGCCAATAAGTACAAATTTATTTTTATTATATATTGTGTGTTTTTATGTATAATTTTTTTAATTGTGTTTTCATGTATAATTTTTTCAAAAAAGTTGATGTAATTGTAATTAAATTATTTTTCCCTAAAAAATTATTAAATATTCTTCAAACTATTACTTCTCACTCTATTTTTATATGAGGGTTAATATGTTTTTTCTAATATTATCTTCCACCTTTGTTTTTTCTAATATTACCCCTCACCCCATTTTCATATAAGGGTGGGGTATTATGTTTTCTCTAATATTACCCCCCACCCATGTTTTTTCTAATATTACCCTCATATCATATGATTCCCCCACCCCCACCCTCATATCATATGAGGGTGGGGATGAGAGGTAATATTAGAGAAAACATATTATAAAAAACATGGGTGGGGGGTAATATTAGAGAAAACATAATATGTTTTCTCTAATATTACCCCTCATC
>ML796781.1:113133-131488 GCA_009831015.1 Picea engelmannii | reverse complement strand
GGTTACTAGAGGTCACTCCAGTCAAAGGTGTTATGTTCAGAAAATGACATTAAGCTAAAGTGGTTAAAAGCACTTTTAAGCCAATTTGAGCTAAAAATAGAACAAACGAGCTAAAATTAGAAGTCAACAATGAATTAGGGTTTCAACAGCAAATTAGGGTTTCGGGCAGCTATAAGAGAAGGGTCAACGACCTAATTCATCATTATGCAGATTTTGACTTGTCATTGAGGAGAGAGGTGCATCTCAGGAGATTAGTTTAGTGGATTCCAAGAGGAAGACACCAGTGGGTTGATTTCGGTGTTGAGAGACACACCCTAGTCACCGGGAAGATCACACAGGTCTTTCATCATTCTTCAGCAGCAGTTACACAGGTTCCAATAGTAAGGGTGCACTTATTCAGGGTGAGGGCGCAGCTTCTGAGGAGGTTTAGTGGATGGACTTGTCCCTTTTAGGGAGAGTTCAGAGATTCCCCTTCGACCCAGTTGAGAGGAAAGCAAGGCACATATTTTGCCTGGTTCCTCGACAGATTCCATCGGAGGAATCATTTAGGGCGCATTTTCCAAACTTGGGAGTGCGACACTTTGGGTGGACACATTCGGGATTCCCAAGCAATCATCACATCAGATCCAGGGAAACCCTTCCGACCCATTTCACATTAGGCCAAGGCGATCGTTTCGAGATACATCTCAGCCGATTCCGACGGTGGAATCACTAAGGCACAGTTTTCCAGTGAGAGAGGGGCACATTCCCCCAGAGGGATCCATCTGGGGTCCACACACACCAGCAGAGGAGTTGGTCAGTCACCAGGACTGAGAGCTAGAGTAGAGTGCACCATTTGGGACAGTTTCTAGGCCATTTCGAGAGGTTTAGCCACTAGGGCAAACTTTCTGAACTTTCAGCAGTTGCCGTGTGAGCTTCCATAGTTCCAGTTCATCCATTGATCCTACAATGCTCATCTATTATCGAGTATTATCATTTAGTTTTCTTATTGTATTTTGTCTAAGATCCTTTTGTCATTTTATTTAGCCGAGTGATTCATTTTTATTCAGTGGCATTCAGCATTGTATTTATAGAGATATCATAATATAAGATTTGCAGTCTTTCGTCTCATTTATCATCTATATAGTCATTTATATGTTGTAACAATGAATTATCTACAATAGATACATTAGATTATCAGTGTTTCCCAGACTAGCCAAGTTAGGAACTTTATAGTGGTATCAAAGCTTTAGTCTTACCAGCCTGTGACTAAAGACGATGAGTGCAGCAATGGACCTAGGGGGTCGTGAGCACGTAGGTGACGAATATGTCATTTACAACAGAGGCAAGGAGGAAAGACCTAGATCTGATTTTCCCCCTTTTCCCCCCAGCTCAGAGGAAGAGGAAGAGGCACAGAGGGAATCAGAGAGAAGGGCAGAGCGAGAGGTTGAGCATGAGGCGGAGAGGATGTTGGGAGACAAATATGAGAGACCAGAGGGCAGTGGTAAGGCCCTCATGGACCCAGAAGCAACCTTCATGAAGGTACTCGGCAATTGGTAGTCAATCAACAAGCATGACTCAGTCCTTGGCACAGATAGCCAATAGACTGGCCATAGTGGGCACCCCAGGCACACAAGCCCCACATGCAGCACAGGGGAACTCAGGGGTAGGAAGTAGACCCCAATATCCTACTCGCACATATAACTCTTCGAGTAGGATTCCCAAGTCATTGTTCCCCAGTTTCCAGAGGTCACCTCCAGTAGCAACACAACAGCCAATAGCACAGAGGTTGCCCACTCAAGCAGAGGAAATTGTAGAGTATAGGAGGGAGTATGCAACATTGGGTCGTGACTTCCATCAAGACATGACCCTGGTCGAGTATTATGGACTCAGACTCAGGAACCGCCCCAGAGAGCCACATAGTGGAGGACAACAACAATAGTAGGGGCATAATATTGATTTCATCCAGAAATTTAGTAAACTCACCATACCTTTTTTTGATGGATAGAGCTTGGGTACAAAAGCTAGACACATACTACAAGCTCAACCAGATGACCGAGACAGAGGCCATCATTTTCGCTACCCTACACTTGGAGGGTGAGGCACATGAGTGGTGGAATCATGGACTAGTGACGTTGGGTCACATTCACATCACCTCATACAAGGAGTTCATAGAGAGACTCATGGAAAGGTTTGACAGGAGGGATCCTGAGATCCACTTCAGGGATCTAGCCCAGTTGAGACAAACTGGCACAACAGAGGCGTTCATCACGAAGTTTCAACGGGTAACAGTGGCAGTGACAGATATATCAGAACCCAGGTTGATCATGTTATTCACAGAGCGACTCACAGAGCCTTTGAGAGGATGGGTGAAGGCATACAGGCCTCACACCTTGCAGTATGTCATCCTACGCACTCGAGATTTGGCAAACTCAGTGCCAAAGACTAAACCCTTTTCCAAACCCTTTGTACCACAGAAGGATCGAGACAGGAAGCCATTCCAGAGAGAATGGAAGGGCAAGGAGAAGTTGGATGATGAGACGAGGCAAGAGATTATGAGGAAGAAGCTTTGCTTCAACTGCAGAGACCCTTGGGTCCCAGGCCATAGGTACATGGGCAAGGCAGAGATTCATTATATTGAGGTGGCAGCAGACAGTGTGGACAGTGAGGAGGAGGAGCAGGACAGTGGATCCACTTGCTCAGAGGAGGAGTCAACATAGGTGGAGGAGCATCCTCCCCATAAACCACCGACACCAGCAAGAGCCCACGCATCGGTAGTCCCACAGCCCCTTGAGTAGGCTAACAGACGAAAACCAGCAAAGGGAAGAGTCATAGTGGCCCTTTCTGGTGTTCCCGGGTATGATACCCTCCGGATCAGAGGGACTATTCAGGGGCAACGAGAAATCACCCTAATAGATGGTGGGGCCAGCCACAACTTCATTGACGCTTCATTGGTATTGAGATGGGCACTTCAAACAGAGGAGTTTGAGGGGTTTTATGTTGCAGTAGAAAATGGCCACACAGTGGAGTGTCTAGACAGAGTTCCAGACTTGGAGATAAAGTTAGGAAACTACACAATGAGAGACACATTTTATGCGGTTGACCTATCTGACACGGATGTGGTGTTGGGAGTCTAGTGGATGATCACCTTGGGAAAAATCACCACCAATTACCAAACCTTGGAGATGGGGTTCAGAGACCGTGACGGGAAGAAGGTTGTTCTGAGAGGTATGTCGACAGGAGCACCTAGGAAAGTTTCGGCCAAGAGGATGGAGAGGATATTGAGATATGGAGAGGTATCATATGTCGCAAAGTGATTGATCACTACGCAGAAGGATTCAGAGGGTCGAAAACAGTATCATACAAAGATCAGGAATTTGTTGGGACGACATCAGTAGGTTTTTGGGTTGATTCCACCAGGGAGACCACCTGACATGGGGTTTGAGCACACCATTGAGTTGGAGGAGGGGGGAAAACCTATGATCCCACCCCCCTATCGTCATCCTAGGAGGTTCAAGGATGAGATAGAGAAAGAAATCAAGGAATTGCTAGCGATGGGACACATCAGACCGAGCAGCAACCCATTCTCCTCTTCAGTTGTCTTAGTTTTGAAGAAGGATGGCACCATGAGGATGTGCATTGATCATCGGGCCTTGAACAAGAAAACCATCAAGAATCGGTATCATATCCCTTGCATTGACAAGTTGATGGATGAACTGCATGGGGCAGTTTTCTTATCAAAGATTGATCTACGCTCTGGGTATCATCAGATCAACATCCAAGAGCAGGACATAGAGAAGACGACATTACGATGTCACTTTGAACATTTCGAGTTTCTGGTTATGTCAGTTGGGCTAACCAATGCACCAGCTACCTTTCCGTCTTGCATGAACCACATATTCAGGGATCAATTGAGGAAATCAGTTTTGGTTTTCTTCGACGACATCTTGGTCTACAACAAGACATGGTGGGAGCATATGAGGCACTTCGATGAGGTATTGAGCATCATGGAGGCGCAGTCACTATACGCCAAAAAGTCCAAGTGTGAGTTCGATATGACAAAGCTACTTTACTTGGGCCACATCATCAGTGCACAGGGGGTACAAGTACACTAGGAGAAGATCAGGGCCATTTTGGATTGGCCAATGCCCAGGAACGTGACAAAGTTAAGGAGTTTCTTTAGGTTGTGCAGCGATTACAGGCGGTTTGTCCGGGGTTTTTCTCAGCTTGGAGCACCACTAACGGATCTTACCAAGCGTGGGGCTTTCATCTGGACCGAGGAGTCAAAAACATTTTGATCAAGTGAAGGAAGTCATTGGCACTTGTCCAGTATTGGCATTGCCAGAATTCACTTTGCCATTTGTACTAGAGTGTGACGCCTCCGGTGAGGGTAGCAGTTTTGATGGAAGGAGGACACCTCATTGTATTTAAGAGCAGGAAGCTCAATCATCCCGAGAGGTTGTACTCCATTTATGACAAGGAAATGTTGGCAATCATGCATGCCTTAACCAAATTCAAACAATATTTGGTGGGCAACAAATTTGTGGTCAAAACAGATCACAACAACTTGAAGTATTTCCTTGAGCAGAAGGACCTCAGTGAGCGCCAACAGAAATGGGTGACAAAGGTACAGACATTCGACTTCGACCTAGAGTATGTCAATGGGAAGAAGAACATTGTGGTCAATGCACTATCGAGGAGACCTGCGGCATGTTCTTTGATGGAGATTTCAACTGATTGGAAATCCCACTTGTTAGTGGAATATTCCAAGAACAAGTTCGTTTGTGAGGTTATGGATGGGCATATACAAGATGACAGGTATCGGGTCATTGATGATGTCATATTCTACAAGGACAGAGTCTACTTAGTGCCAGATTCGGGGCTCAAAAAGAAGATCATCGCAGCAGTTCATGATTCACCACTAGTAGGCCATCAGGAGTTTTTCAAAACCTACCGACAGGTCAGGGAGAGGTTCTCATGGAAGGGCCTCAAACAGGATGTTATGAAACACATCAGTGAGTGTGTGACTTGCCAGTAGAACAAATCAGAGCATACTCTTCGAGCAAGGCTACTTCAACCACTTCCCATTCCAGAGCATAAATGGGAAAGTATATCGATGGACTTCATCACAGGCCTACCCATGGTCCAAGGTAAGAACTGTATCTATGTAGTGGTCGACAGGTTGACCAAGTTTGCTCACTTCTATGCCACACCGACAGAGTACAACACAGTTCAGGTAGCCGAGCTATTCTTCCGAGAGGTCTTCAGACTTCATGGGTTGTCGAGGAACATCATTAGTGACAGGGATAGTCAGTTCATTGGGACATTCTGGAGGGAGTTGTTTAGATTGGTGGGAACAAAGTTGACACCCAGCACCCGCTATCACCCTCAAACAGATGGGTAGACCAAGATAGTCAACAAGTGGGTTGAAGGATATTTGAGGAACTATGTAGGTGGACAACAGAGAACTTGGGTCAAGTGGCTACATTTAGGAGAGCATTGCTACAACACCACTTTCCACATGTCCATTGGTATGACACCCTTTCGAGCATTGTACGGATATGATGCTCCCACTTTGGTAGACTTGGTTTTCAGAGAGAGCAGAACTCCCAAAGACAAGGATTGGATCATAGAGAATCAGAAGATTCTCAAGTTGTTGAAAGAGAACCCGCAAATGGCACAGAACCAGCAGAAGATGAGTGCAAACAGGCACAAGATAGAGCGCAGCTTTGAGGTTGGGGATCTGGTTTTCTTGAGACTCCAACCTTACAGACAGTCATCTTTGAAGAAGAGTGGGGCCGAAAAGCTCAAGCCCAGGTTTTATGGCCCTTACAGGATCATGCGTCGAGTAGGCGAGGTTGCTTATGATCTAGAACTTCCAGAGGGGAGCAAGATTCATAACGTGTTTCATGTATCTTGCCTCAAAAAGGTAGTGGGACAATTCATTAGCACAACAGAGGAGCTTCCCCCATTGGATGAGGAGGGACAGTTGGAGTTGGTTTCGAAAGAGATACTGGAGTTCCGGGAGCAGAAATCGAGGAGCAGGGTCATCAGAGAGTGTTTGATCAGATGAAGAGGACTTCCAGTAGAGGACGCTACTTGGAAGAGCGAGAAGGTGTTGCAGCACCCTGGATTGGTATTGCTTGAGGACAAGCAATTTCGAGAAGGGAGGACTGTAATGTCCCTTTCCAAATAGGAGCTCCAGAGAGGAGGCTTAATGGTCTAAACTGCCCCGTTAAACTATAGCCACGACCAGAAAGGGGTAAACATGGTTACTAGAGGTCACTCCAGTCAAAGGTGTTATGTTCATAAAGTGACATTGAGCTAAAAGTGGTTAAATGCACTTTTAAGCCAATTTGAGCTTAAAAAACGAACAGGGGAGCTAAAATTTGAAGTCAACAATGAATTAGGGTTTCGAGCAGCTATAAGAGAAAGGTCAACGACCTAATTCATCATTATGCAAATTTTGACTTGCCATTGAGGAGAGAGGCGCATCTCATGAGAGATAGTTCAGTGGATTCCAGGAGGAAGACACCAGTTGGTTGATTTCAATGTTGAGAGACACACCCTAATCACTGGGAAGATCACACAGGTCTTCCATCACTCTTCAACAACAGTTACACAGGTTCCAGCAGCAAGGGCACACTTATTCAGGGTGAGGGCGCAGCTTCTGAGGAGGTTCAGTCAATCGACTTGTCCCTTTCAGGGAGAGTTTAGAGATTCCCCTCCGACCCAATTGAGAGGAAAGCAAGGCGCATCTTTTGCCTGGTTCCTCAACAGATTCCGTCGGAGGAATCATCTGAGCTGCATTTTACAGACTTGGGAGTGCGACACTTTGGGCGAACACATTCAGGGTTCCCGGGCAATCATCACATCAAATCTAGGGAAACCCTTCCGACCCATTTCACAGTAGGCCAAGGCGATCATTTCGAGATACATCTCAACCTATTCTTATAGTAGAATAACTAGGGCACAATTTCCCAGTGTGAGAGAGGCGCATTCCCCCACGGGATCCATCTGAGGTCCAAACACACTAGCAGGGTGCACCATTTGGGACAGTTTCTAAGCCATTCCGAAAGGTTTAGCTACCAAGGCGAACTTTCTGGACTTTCAGTAGTTACCCTGTGAACTGCCATAGTTTCAGCTCATCCATTGATCCCGCAGTGCTCATCTATTATTGGGTATTATCATTTAGTTTTCTTGTTGTATTCCGGCTAAGATCCTTCTATCATTTGATCTAGCCAAGTGATTCATTTTTATTCAGCCACATTCGACATTGTACTCACAAAGATATCATAATATAAGATTTACAGTCTTTTGTCTCATTTATCATCTATATAGTCATTTATATGTTGTAACAATGAATTATCTACAGTATATACATCAAATTATCAGTGTTTCCCAGACTATCCAAGTTAGGAACTTTACATGCTACTCATGAGAGTGAAGATGTAGATAACATTCCAAGCGCACCTCTATAGGATCCAAGGCATAGCAAAGGGCCACTAGCACTTTTGGCCAAGGCATCCAACATCTTTTGGTCCATAAAAGAATGCATGGAAAATGCCCTAGAGAACACCTAAACTTCTAGGGTTCAATTAGTGAACAATGGTGAGGACATCTCTAGTTTTATTGTTGGTTTGATGAAAGATATCAATAAGGTGAAGGCTAATATCAATAAATTTCAAAGAACTCTAGATGGTGTGTAATTGGTTACCCTAGGCAATCATGAAGATGCACCAATCTCTATTGGCAACTACCTTGTTTTGTTCTTAATGCCCTTTAGTTATGTGTCTCTTATTTTCTCTTACCATGTGTATGCATCTTAATCCTTGACTCATCCTATGATTACATTGGATAAGCAATTAATTATAGTTTGGTTATTGATATAATGGATAATCTATTCGCCTTCTCTTGTATTCATTGGGATGGCAACCAAGGATTTTGTCAAAATCCTTGAGATGGAGAGTAGTAGATTTAGTATCTATTTGTTAAATCATATGTATTGATTTGGACAGCTTGAAAATCTCTTAACTAGATGAATCCAACCTAGCTTGATGGTTTCAGCGTCTACCTTATGTAATTTTCTCGTAACTATAACATAATTTTCTTCATATATATATCAAAATAAATTATGTTATACCATTGTGTGTGTGTGTGTGTGTGTGTGTGTGTGTGTGTGAGAGAGAGAGAGAGAGAGAGAGAGAGAGAGATTTAGTTCATATACAACCACCATTAGGATCAAAATTTATATCAATCTCATAAAAGTATAGAGCTCATAAAATATATTTATATATATGTTTTAATAATTTATATATTATACTTCATAGGTTAGCTAAGTTTTGAGGAAACCGTGGATCTAAATAATTGATGTCAAGTATTAGGCTTTTGTTCAAGTTGAAATTGATTAGCCATAAATAGATATATGAAACCATAGACACTATGTATGAGTAGATAAAAATCTTATAGATAGAAGCTATGTCCAATTTATCAAGTGGATGAAAGAGTTCAGAATAGAGGATCAGTATCATTGGCAATTATGCATTCAATCTAAAATGACATGATATATAAAGGACAATAAAGAGAGCATCATTGAGTGATGGAAACATACATGTCTTGCAAAATATTTCAAGAAAAGTCAGTGGACATAAATAATGCATCCAAACCCTTGATTTATAGATGATATGAGTTTGTATCCAAAGATGTAAAGGTAAGGAGCATTTCATTAGTAGAAGTTTCATGCCGAAGGATGAAGACTTGTAACATATGTTTGCTTTTTATAGTTACACGTTCCTCTTCTTATAACAGGAATTATACCAAAAAGTTCATAATACATATATAACACAAAAGAGTTTAAAAATGAGGAAAATCAAACACTTTGCTTTCATACACAGTGGTCATCAATTGATATCACACACAACTCTTTACAAGGATAAACCTGCCAAGGCTTTTGAAGGAATCTAGCAGACATTGCCTCTCTAACAATAAAAACTGCAAATCTTAAGAGCTATAAATTCTTTTATGAAAATGACGAGAAGATCTCAATTGTTTGGATAACGAGGATACAATGCCTAGACCTTTGAGTCTCGATTATTTAGCATTAACTTTATTTGGATATCTTTACTTAGACCTTAAGTCTTGATTATTTAGTATTAACTATATTTGGGTATCTTTAATTAGACCTTAAGTCTTGATTATTTAGTATTAATTATATTTGGATATCTTACGTAATGTATGATTCATGGATGATGAAAAATGTTGTCATGGTGCATCATGAATAATAGGAAATATTATACAATATAATACAGTATCCACGTGTTGTTTTTATCTTTGCTATGCCCTTTTCAGTTTTTCTACATTTTAATCTTCTTTAACATCCTGTGTGTAACAAGTCTTCACATTCTCATAACCAATTTTTTTCCTCGTCATAACCATTTTTTTAGGATCCATGCTTATATCCAGCCACCATTGCTGACCTTTTCTCTGCCATACTAAAATAAAATTGATCAAGCTTATGAAGAGCTCTTATTTGGGACATCATACTAATAGAAGTTAATGTATGTCCTAAAAAGAATACTCCAGTCTGTTCTAAAGTAGTCTTACAAGTCCAAGGGAACATTCCTCACAAGACAACTTACAAGTTTAATCCCTTAAATTACACATTTTTTTGTTGAGGTTATATCACCATTTGGTCTTCAAAGTTGTTCAAAGTACAACACCCAAGCATAAGATCTTAATAATAGTCGACCTAGTTTTCCACTAAAGCTGCTCAACAAGTCCAGAGTTTATAAAGATCGAACTTGAGACATGCCTACTCTGAACCAATTTGCCCTTGACAATTTCAAGTGAGTAATCTTAAGCTTCGGTTATACCTCTCTATGTCCATTACGTTTAAAGGTTTTATGCTTGTAATATTTTCATTCCTTATTTAAGTATCAAGAAAGTTTGAATAACTGTACCTATCAAATTTATTCTCGATTAAATGTAGATAATATGATAATATCATGATCTGCCAACCTTAAAAACAGTCTACAACTAGTAATCCATCTCCTTTCAAGCTAGGTCAAAGTTGATACTAAATCATGGCCATTGCGGACTCTTAAAACCATGGTGAGAACATGGGTGTGGGTTCAGACAAGAAGTTATCTTTGATACCTGCTCAAAATCAAAATTTAAAACAAAAATGTATGATCCTGAGTGTGGATGTTTTATGAACATGTAGGTTGAGTAATATCTCTGAAATCTAAGCCATTGTTGATCCTGAAGCAACTTGATCCTTTGGTTTACGATGCCACCGCCATTGTGTCTCAACAAGCTTATGAGGAACAAGACGGTGTTCACGTTTTGACAACTTCCTAAATTTCCGCACTCGAAGCTTTGCTATTTCAGCTTCTTCTTCCGGTGTCAGTTCCCTAACAATCACAGTAAGCCTACATTGGGGGCGTACTCTGATACCAGATCTGCCTTTAGCATGATAGGATATTGTCTTGCGAAAGAGGCCTTTACCAACAAAGGCTTGAGCTGTTAAGATGAAAAACAATGGTCAGACATGTTCTGTCGCCACAGAAGAAGTTTTGCTTAATTCAACTAGACACTAATTTAAATCGCAATGCCTTGATAAGTTTATTACATATAGAACAGTTTTGCTATAGCGAACATACCAATAATGAGACGATCACCATCTAAACCATGATTGTGCACAGCATTTGCACGAGCTGAATGTATAACCTGCATCAAGATCATGGGAACCCACTGTTTCAACCATCTAAACAGAATCTACCATAGAAATGAACAGAACAAATCCATTGAATATTGAACTACGAGCATAACTTTTAACCAATTAAAAGGTAATTGCCTATACCTTACCTTATATACAGTCTTAGCAGCCCGTTTCACAGTTACTTGCATTTGCAACAGAGCATCTTCCACACGCATTCCTCGAACAAGAGCCGCCACCAAATTCACCTTCTTAGGGCTCTACATGAAGACCAATAATATCGGATTTTAGTTTCTGTCAGATTTTGAAACATCCCTCGTGTTCAAATTCGGCAATAGTATACACAGCTTCTAATAATTGTTAGCAATGCTGCAGAATAGTAAAATCGTCACTGAGGCTGCATCCTTTATATTAAAATCAAGGATCACATATGAAACATGTGATATTCATTCAAAACATATCATTAAATGGCTACATGAAAGAAAAGTCCAATAAAATCCTAACAATTTCATCATGATGACATCTGGAAAGATTGTACGAGCTGAAGCAAGAAACTTAGTTCTTTGAAAGCGCACTATTTTTATCTTAGAATCTGTCGAGCAGGAAATTCGGTTTATTTCCAACAGACAATACAGAGAAGTATGAGTTGAAATTGTTTCCATAAGTTATAAAGAAAAAAACATCAACGAGACTGACAAATATCAAGAATGTCAGACCATTTGTCCCAGCATCCACAGCTGATTCAACCAAAACAAATTGGCCAAAATATAAAGATTTATGATAAATGGGATGGGTAGATTGATACTAACTTATTGTCGTTTCTATATATCCGACAATGAGAAATACATGGCAGCAATTGCTAAAAATGGTTTGGAAATGCAGGTACAGTATCAGGTTTAGAAGCAAAGCTTGGGATCATCATTTTGAAACACCTGCTCCAAAGCTTTATTGGTGCTGCAAAACTTATGAACTCTGAAGTTTAAACGCGTGTGTAGATGAAGAAAATACGTGACAAGTATGAAATGTCCAATCTCATACATGGCAGCATCAAGAAAATAAAATATTAGATATTAGATACAAGATTTTATTGATCTTCAAAATCCAATTACACACCCATACGAGATATAGCATATACACATCTAAAGTTACTATATTTCCTCTTTATTTTCAAGTTGTCCACTTTCTGGTTTTCAAGCATTGTGCTAGTGTTGTATAGGAGTTAGCTTCAGCATTAGTTAGGTTAGTTAAAATTTGTGTTCTTCTAAATTACTTGTGGTGGGGTCAACTTGGGGATTTGTTTGATTCCTAAAACAGGTTGTTCCCAGTTTGTCTAGTCTGTCCCAGAAAAACTAGAAATGCATATTCCGACACAAAAGAATTCAGACACACTTGAAATACTCCAATTGTCAGGTTCAAGAACCCAGCTAAAGTTTTAACTTAGCAATGAAGTTCACAAATTTCAAACTCATCAATCTAAGATTGTCTATGCATGCATATGAATATATTTCATAGATTTCCAAAATGAATTACCTGTATTGTGTAATGAGATGGTCTTCTTCCGGTTTCCTATTGTCACTCACAAGTTTTTTTCGTTTCCTTTTCTTGGAAACAACTCCACAGGAAACCCTTGGGCACTTCCCCTCATTTCGAGGATGGTACCCAATGTAAATTAAGCAGCAGCATGGACGTAGTGAGCCTGACCCCATGGGAATTAAAATGAGGACCTTCAAAGCACACCAGATTTCCAACAATACCCTTGCAACAGTGGCATCAACTGATTTTGCTAACCCTCGGGCCTATTTACAACTCATTCTTTTTCTCATGTAGCCCCCTATTTTTTACTGATCTCTTAAAATAATCCTTCTACTGTCATTCTTAAGACTTTATTTCATCATTTTCAAATTTCCTCTTCCAAAGGCAGAACCTCAAAAATAGCACACAACACAATCCATTGAAGTTTTTTTTGTTTGCAAGATATTTTTAAGCCATGAAATTAAAAGGAAAGAAAATGGGGATGCCTTGCCCAAGAAATTATTCATTTATAAATAACCCCCCTAGAATTTATAATTGAAGTCAGCAGCCTATATGGCAATACATTTGTGCATGCTCTGGCAAACATGTGCAAAACTGTTATGTATATTAAATAATATCATTAATAATATAATATACCTAGACTAAAGAACTAGGATACTAATGTAATTACTAAAAGGTGCACCACGTAAAGACAACTTCATATGAAAGATCAACATAAGGCCTATAAATGCCAGTCATTCATCATTGTATCCATCATTCAGTTATATATAATTATATATATATAAACACATTCTCGTGTGTACACATAGTATGCTAAATTGTTCATTACATTGGTATTAGAACCTCGATTTGGACATTGGATCAAAGCACCATACACTAGCACCATCATCTTCTTTTCAGAAATTGTTCACTATGTTACCAATTGAACTTGCACTTAAGCTACAAAGTCCCAACAGCAGGTGCAAGCCTAAGGGTAACTCAAGAGAGCTATCACTGTCACCACAATAGCACCTCTTCTCACTTTAGGCTGGCTTTCCTCCAGCACAAGGAAGGTATCCCTAGGGTTAGGATTACTAACGCTTTATGCAATGAAGGCTTAGGATTTAATGAAGAGTTGCCTTAATAAAACAGAAATTTAAATGATTTATTAGGTTTATTTTTAGAGTGGTTAGAGGTGAGTGACTAGTGCCAATAAACCAATTGGGCATATGGAGTCTTGGGGTTTCTAAGAGGGCTGGAAATTATGAATGGATGGGAATAAATACACTATTCAAACATGCGGATATTTACCTATGAATGCAAGATTAGATGGCTGAAAATTAACAGAGTTGTAGGCCCTCGCTGGGTGCTCTACTTATGCACATGCTAATAGAAGAAGGAGAGATTTTATTTCAAGCTTAAATACACCATGCAATCTTTCAATGAAACGACATAACATCAATGCTTCAAGTTTGAAGATAAAAACAGCAAGAATGTGAATAGATAGCACCTCATTTACTCCCTTTCTTCAATGACATAGCTGACCTATTATGAAGTCCTTATTGCAGCCGACTTAGTAGAAGATTCCAGCACATAAAATCAGTAAGCTGAAGATAATGGACAGCCACACATATGTAGAAAAACTTTGCTTCACATAACCTTCGTAAGGAATTAAGTATAAGCCAAACGTGAGTAGTTTCTCCAATTGTCCAACAACCATTATGATGTAAGGGAGCCTCTCTTTTATGAGTTGGGGCTCAAAACCCTCAAACATAAAATAATAATATCCAAATGCTAGATCCATAATCTCTCCTAGGGAACATAAAGAATAATATCCTCTAACTCTAATACAAGTCAAAACCTTGAAGCAATAAAATAGAGAAAATAGATGGGCCAAATAGTGGGAATGCCACCTGTCAATTGTTGATGTTTTGGTAGCTGCGGGAGGTATTTCCTCCTGGACAACTTTTCTTAGAGAAGAAGAAGATTCCAAGAAGTCAAAGGAAGACCATTGAACAGTTGAACAACACCCCGGAAAAGAATAAAGTGAAATAGAAGACCACAAAAGAGAAGTCGGCCCACAGGAAATAATAATAAAGTGGAAATATAATTCCAGGAAGAGAAGTCGGCCCACAGAAATAATAAAGACCCAGAATAAGAAGCCAACGCCAGACAAGCGCCCAAATTAGTATAAATACAAGTCTGGGTCAGTTCATTTGTACAGTCACACAGTTCTCCTTCAGCAGTGCGCACTAGGCAGTTGCAGCTGCAGCTTCGCTATTTCTAGTTTATGGTATTTTGGAGAGTGCGCCCCACTTGGGGAAGGAATTGCATTACAAGACAACTCGCCTTGAGACTTGACTTCTCAACTCAACTCGAATTGTAACTTGACTTGTAACTAGATATGCCAACTTGACATGCAGCCTCGTACTTGTCAACTCAAACTTGCAACTAGACTTGTCACTCGACTTTTACACTTGAGTTCACAACTCGACTTTTACACTTGAGTTCATAACTCGGATTCTTGAGTTAGACACTTGGACTTGACATGCAACCTCAACTTGTACACTTGAGTTCATAACTCAGCTACACTTGAGTTCATAACTCGGATACACTTGAGTTCATAAGTCGGATTCTTGAGTTAGACACTTGGACTTGACATGCAACCTCGACTTGTACACTTGAGTTTATAACTCAGATTTCACACTTTGGCAACTCGATATTTTCTCATGGGGGATAAATTCACACATGCCAACGCACTAAATCATTATAATTACACCATTTGCATAAGTGATAAGGAAGATTGTTTGTCATGTCAATCTAGCTCACAGGATTTATACATTCATCCTGTCTATTGCTACATTTCCCTTGGATTTTGCACTAAGCTCACAAGGCTGCCCTTGACTGTTGCACATGGCTCACAAGGTTTTTGTCCGGGTGCACAAGGCTTGTATGTTTGCCTTGACTCTTGCCATGACTTCACAAGACTATCTCTAGCAGCATTTCTTGTGTCCCGACTTTTTTCCTGGCTCACAAGGCTTGTACATTGGCCTTGACCCTTGCAATGACTCACAAGACTGTTTAATCTCCAAGTCTCCCTGGCTAGCCTCAGGGTGGTCACTTAAGACCTCTCGTTGGAGAATGCCTTTTGATGCTGCTATTTTCAACATTGACAAGGAGAAGAGATAAGTTCTTGTTATCAGGGTTTCTTCATTATCAGTTTTGCTCTTGTGAATAGAGCTTGTTCATGGTTGTATTGTATTATCAGAAATATTCTCTCTAAGAAAAGTTGGTTGGGTTTTTCCCCGAGTTTGGGGTTTTCCGGGGATAAATCTTTGTGTATTCTTGTGCTTGTCTATCTGCTGCTAGATCCTGCTTATATTTTCATTATATGGTTATTGAATGTTAAAAGAAGATCAAAATGCTCTGGTAAATCTATGACTACTGAAAATTTAAGAAAATCTAACATGGTATCAGAGCTAAGGGTTGAAGCCAGATGACTTAGCGCAAGACACCAGCAAGATCAAAGATTGCTAGTTGTTGGGGTTTTCTAGTGCCAGTGTTGAGGAGAAAATTGCACTAGGCAAGTCGCCTAACCCTAGCACATATCCTGAAACCCTAGCATTGACTTTTTAAGAAGGTTGAAAGTTTGGGATTTTTCAGGCCTAGCGTTTCTACCAGCGAAAATGATTATCAGTTTGAGAGTTGAAGATAGGTTGGATGGAGCAGACAATTTTAAATCATGGAAGCATAGAATACTTCTCATTCTAGAAGAGAATGAGCTCTTGGATCCTGTCAAGCAAGTTCTCCAAGAACCAGAAGAGGAAGAGGCCAAGGCAAAGTATAAGAAGAATGAGATCAAGGCCAAGAGGATCTTGACAGATTCAATCAAGGACCACTTGATTCCTAATGTATCAGAATTGAAGACACCAAAGGAGATGTTTGATTCCTTAACAAGACTATATGAAAGCAAGAATACAAGCAGGAAGCTAACCCTAAAGCATCAACTCAGAAACGTGATGATGAACAAGTCAGATACAGTTTCTACCTACTTTATGAGGATTTCTCAGATGAAGGATCAGCTAGCAGTTATTGGAGATTTAGTAGATGATGCAGAGCTTGTGGCTACAACTCTAAATGGATTTCCTCTTCTTGGGATGCGTTTGTTCAAGGAATTTGTGCAAGAAAGAAATTGCCTAAATTTGACAAGTTATGGACAGACTGTGTCCAAGAAGAATCAAAATTGACATCCAAGACGCAGAAGACCAATGATGAAGAGAACCAAGCTCTTGTTGCTTATGTGAAGAAAAGGAAAGAAAGAAACAACAGTCCGAAGAAAAACAGAAGATCAGTTCTAGATCACAAGAAGGATGTATCTAAGATTAGATGTTTCAACTGTCAGAAGTTGGGACGCTTTGCTTACCAATGTACTCAAGGGAAAGGAAAGAGAAAACATCATGCACATGCAACAAACATGGAGGAGTCTACATCTCAGAAGAAGACAAAGCAAACAAAAGATGAAGAGTATGTCTTTGTCTCAGCTTTCACAGGTACCATCACTCAAGGAAGTGATATTTGGCTAGTGGACAATGGTGCTTCCAAGCACATGACCAGGTTCCAAATTTCTCTTACAAATTTGAAAGAAAAGACTTCATCCCTTCAGGTGGAACTTGGGGATGATTTCAGGCATGCAGTAAAAGGAGTAGGAGAAGCCTCCTACCAACTTGATTTAGGTAACTCTATTTCAATAAAGGATGTATTGTTTGTACAAGGTTTAAAGAAGAATCTTCTTTCTATCTCTGCTTTAGAAGATCGAGGCTTCAAAGCAGCTTTTGTTGATGGCCAATTCCTCCTATGGCCTGAGGGGTTCAAGTATAGATGTAGCTATTGTGATTGGTGTTCGAGAGGGAGGATTGTATAAATTAAAGGGACACCCTGAACAATCCCTTGTACACAACAGTATTAACTCTAATGAGCTATGGCACCGAAGACTTGCTCACCTCAACTACAAAGCCTTGCCAGTTTTGAGCAAGATGGTCACAGGTCTACCAGATATGCAGGTGGAGCATGATGGAGTATGCAAGGGATGTGCACTTGGCAAGAATGCCAAGGGAAGTTTTCCAAACAGTGACAATAGATCCAAGGGGATCTTGGACATTGTACATTCATATGTATGCAGACAAATGACGGTACCATCTCTAGGTAACTTTCTATATTATGTCATTTTTATTGATGATTTCTCACGTGAATCATGGATCTATTTCTTGAAAGCAAAAGATGAATTTTTCAATAAGTTTCAAGAATTCAAGGCTTTAGTAGAAAATCTCTCTGGAAGAAAGATTAAAGTTTTCAAGTCAGATAATGGAGGTGAATACACCTCAAATGAGTTCAAGGACTTTTGCAGAGAAGCAAGGATTAACAGGGAGCTGACAACTCCCTGCAACCCCCAACAGAATGGGGTTGCAAAGAGAAAAAAAATATCAATTGTAGAAGCAGCTAAAGCAATGATCTATGACCAAAACTTACCCATGCATCTGTGGGCAAAAGCATCCAGTACAGTTGTATATGTCCAGAACATAAGTCCTCATAAGATATTCAGGAACAAGACACCAGAAGAAGTATTCACCGGAAAGAAACCAGAAGTCTGCCACTTGAGGATATTTAGCTACCCAATGTACATACATGTTCCCAAAGAAAAAAGAACAAAGCTAGAGCCTTCAGGAAAAAAGGGCACCTTCGTTGGATGGAGTGAGACTTAAAAGTGTTAAATTTACATGCAGCAGCGAGAGCCATTCTCCTGGAGGATGACTAAGACCCTAGACGAGATCTAGGGCACCCAGTGCACTCCTGGGATATGTGGTCTGGGACCATTATTGATAAAGACCCTAGGTTAGTAACCAGGGCCCCTGATTTGTAACCAGGGTACCCATGCCTGGGGCATGGAAGTCTTGGTTTGTAACCAAGCAGATAAAGACCCTAGGTTTGTAACCAGGGCCCCTGGTTGGTAAACAGGGTAACCATGCCTGGGGCATGGGAGTCTTGGTCTGGGACCAAGCATTTAAGACCCTAGATATCTCTAGGGCCCCTGGACTGCAGCCAGGGTAACCATGCCATGGGCATGGGAGTCTTGGTTTGTAACCAAGCAGT
>ML796781.1:58516-87467 GCA_009831015.1 Picea engelmannii | reverse complement strand
GGATAGAAAATTGTATCTCTATCCCTGCAGACGATTTCTAACATTCATTTACAATTCAAATGCATGTACATGGCATTCATAACACAGAATCCATTATACAGAAATTTTAAACAGGGAAAACTGTCATTTTCTATTAATGGTGGAATGTACAATTACAATAGTGGAATCCGAGCTACAACTGAGTCTCGGCTCTCTGCATTTCTCCCTATGGCTAACCATCTCTTAGCTAACCTTCAACAGCCTTGCATCTAACCTCTACTCTGCAACAATACAACAATTTATACAAGAGGGGCTCAACGAGCTTCCCTCGCAAGCTAAACTAGTGGTATCAAATCACTATTCAAAATGTCGATCGAAAGGGCAAATTACAATGATGGAAATCTGCTCCAAATCGGGATGCAGATCCCTTCTGTCGTCAACCACTTAATGGCGACCTTATCTCCAACTTGTGCAAAAGCACAAATTGGCTCTTCCAACTTGTCCTCATTAATGCTTGGATCATGCCTTGGATTCTCAAGGAAAAATGAGAGAGCGGTGCCTCTCCCTTCCTTGAATGCGCACCATGCATGAAATCTGTCTGGCGCATGCTGAGGTGGAGCGATGCTCCTGCATCAGTTAACATCCAGCAGAACATATTGACCTTGAGGAGGCAATTCAGAGCCCAAATTTAGTTCCACACACTTGATTTAGGGGGAAGGATTGATTGCGCCAGAAGAGCATCATAACTTGCATGCACTGAGTAGGAACCTGACCCCCATCCTTGATAGTATCTAAAAGAAAGATGTTGTAGTACACAGCCTTTTAGTGATAGGAAGAGGAATTGCATGAGAGGGAGGAGAAAAGGTGGAGGATCTTCTAAGTGCCAACCAGCCCAAGAGCCCAAAGAGTGCCATCTTGAGAAGTCAAATTGAGTGTTTATACCATGTTTCGTGCACCATATAATGAGAGGTTGCATTTCCATATTTTCTTGAAGCAGAGGGTTCCCCATTATGCTATCTTTCCAAATGGAGATCTGTTTTCCATTTCCAGGAGTCCAAGTGACTTTACTCTAAAGTAGCGGGAGGGAGGCCTTCAGTAGTTCCCAAATTGGAGAGCCTGATTGAGGGAGAGGAGGAGAATCAAGACACTAAAGCCGATCTCCCTCCAAATATTTATTCACCAGAACCTTTTTCCACCATTCTCGTTTTCCTGTAACTAAATGTTACAAGATTTTGGCCCCCAATGCAAGATTAGTCAAGATTGGATCTAGTATTAAGATTTTGGCCCCCAATGCAAGATTAGTCAAGATTGGATCTAGTATTCCAAAGCCTCCATGACTTTTCGACGCTCTTACTGTGTTCCAGTTTACCAGATGCATTCTTCTAGTATTTGTGTTTCCCCCTTGGCAAAGGAATTTCCTTATTTCCTGAGCTATAGAAGACTTCACACTGGCTAGGGCAAGAAGGAAGGAAAATTGAAAGATGGGGAGGGCCAAAAGAACAGATTTAATTAGCACTACCCTCCCAACGGGATTAAGCCATTGTGAACCACAAAGGGTAAATTTAGATTTGATTTTGTCTACTAGAGGTGCCCAAGTCGAACGAGAAAGATTTTGGAGGCAAATGGGGATGCCCGGATATTTGGAGGTCTAATTTTCTAGTAGTAGAAATTGGAGGATGTTAGCTATGCAATTGGCTACCCTAGCACTACTATTCCAAACATAAATATGGCTTTTTTACTATTTATCTTCCCCCCCCCAGGCTGCCATGAACTCATCCAGAATGGCTTTAAATCTTCTAGCAATAATAGAGGGCACCCCCCCTAACAACAAAGTGTCGTCTGCAAATTGCGAATGGTTTATGCGTTTGGCCCGAGGGGTGATCTTTATATCTAGAATGCTTTTATCTCAGCGCGCCTGCTCCAACATTCTACTCAAAGCTTTTGCCATCAAGATGTAAAGAAGGGGAGACAGAGAGAAGCCTTGTCTAAGCCCTCTTGAGAGTTGGAAGAATTTTGTTGGCCTTCCATTAATCATGGGAGAGATCCAAGGAGTGTTAATGCAAGAGAAAATCCATGCGAGGAGGTCTGCACCAAAGCCAATTCTGGTTAAAACTACAAAGAGAAAACTATATCAAATCCTATCAAACACATTTGTCATGTCTAGTTTAATAACCATCCCTTTTTCCCGCCTCCCCCTACTTGAAGGAACAGCGTCTTAAACTAATAGAATATTATCCACCATTTGTCGTTTCTCAACGAATCCCCCTTGATTTGGCGAGATAAGAGGGGAGAAAGGGTTTTAGACGATGATCAATGATTTTGCAAATAATCTTGTACGAGACATTGCATAAAGAGATTGGGCGAAAGCGAGCAAAGAAGGGGTTTGAATCCTTGGGGATGAGGGCCAAAAAGGAGGAATTGGTGCTACCCCCCGTTCTTGCATATTTTTGTACATACTGGATCATATGCACCAAATCCTTTTTAATGATGTGCCAGCTTATGAGGTAGAAATGGGCTGAGAAACCATTACGTCCCGAAGCTTTATCTGGATTCATTTGTTGTAAAGCCTCTAGAATTTCCTCTTCTATCACTCTCCTTGAGAGTTTTGCATTATCATACGTGTTGATGAGCCTAGGAATATTGCTTAGGAGATTTTCCTAAGCAACAATATCCTCATTTCCATCTTCCCTGTATAGATTCTCATAATGGTTTTTGGCTACTTGTCTGAGTTGATCCTGTCCAAAGATAAGAGAATCATCTTCTCCCCTAAGTTCAGAGATCTTATTTCTCCAAATCCTCGCTTTGGCCTGACAGTGAAAAAATTTTGTATTTTTGTCCCCCGCTTTAAACCAAAGGCTGCGAGACTTAAGTCTCTAGTCTGCCTCTTCTGCCTTCAGAACCTTCTAATTTGCTTGAAAAACACATTGCTCTTCAATGAGTAGGAGGGTGTTATCAGAGCTGTTTCCATCCTGACCCGGACATCCTCCATTTTTTCTATCAAATCTTGAATTTCTTTCCTCTCTTGTTGTACTTTAAGCTTGACCCAATCTCTGATAGCTCTCTTGGTAGCTTTGAGATTTTCTTCCCATATAAACACGGGCGAACCCTGAATCCAAGGGCTCCAAGCCTCTGATATCACCCCAAGGAAGGAGGGATCTTCTGCCCAGCGAAGATTGAAACAAAAGGGAATAGGGCCTAAGGGAATAGGGGAAGAGAGCTCAAGGGAGATAGGACGGTGGTTGAAACCCGACCAAGTAAAGATCCTGGAGGAGGGGACAATGGCATCCTCCAAAATATTGCTACTGATAAGGAACCGATCGAGTCTGAAAGCTATATGGGGGGCCTTGCCTCTTATTAGACCAGGTGAAGCGGCCAAAGGAACGTCTAATGTCCATTAAGTCAAAGGCGGCCAATAGATCTTCCATATTTTCCCTAGAGGCCTCTCTGACAATGGAGCTTCCCTGTTTCTCTGAGTTATGAAGAGTGGTGTTAAAATCCCTAGCAAAAATAAAAGAAGCCCATCGTAATCTTCTTTGAAGAGAGAGCAGAGAATTCCAACATGATGCTTTGTCTTTATTGATTGAAGACATGTAAATATTAAGAATAGAAAAAAGCTTACCCAAAGGGAGACGAGCCAGTGTTACCAGCAACCAATTGGGCTCACGTTCCCATCCTTCTAATCTGAACTGGAGGGGGTTCCAGAGTGTGCAGAGCCCACCTGAGGCCCCTCTTGAGCTAACTGCCTTACCGTGGCTTGAATGTCCAATGAAAGTGCTAGCTTGAAGGACATCCTCATCCTTCATTTTCATTTTCTAGAGTAGGAGGACTTGTGGTTCTTCTTCCCGAAGTAAATTTTTGACCATTTCTTTTTTGGATTCACTTCCTAGTCCTCTGCAATTCCAGGAAACAACCTTTATCATTTGGAAGATGATTTGGGCTTTCCCCCTTTAGGGGGTATCAAGCTTCCTTGGTTTCTTGAAGGTCTAGGCTCTTTTTTAGTATGCCCATCCAACGTACTATGTTTGCTCATGTCAATTTCTCGGCGCATCGCCGCTTCCCTGCGTTGATTATTCGACTTCCTCCCTCGTTTTTTGTTGGATTGTAAGCTCGTGGCACCAGGATCCGTTTCCTCTTTCAAGCTTTATTCAATTTCTCCCTCCTCCTGATCTACCTGGGGAGCTACTTGTTGGATTATTGGGGGTGCTTAATATCTCCAATCAGGCCTGAAGTCTCATGCTGGGAAGGCTTCAGCGTCCGGTTCTTCTTCGACCTCAGAAAGGATTTCATAATGGTTTTTGGTGGGGACGGGATTTTGACTAGTTCCTATCGAGGATGAGGCAGGAGCTTCTTGGGATTTTGGATTTGAGGGAGCTCCCTCTTGAGGAGGGGCTTTTTCAGACTGGGGGTCAGCTTGGTATTTTTCTTCTTCCTTTTGGGTTGTTGCCGTTCCTCTTGAGACTTCCCCGAAGTCAGATCTGAGAGTACTTTTGGACATCTCTTGGAAAAGTGGTTGTATTCATGACAGATCTTGCATTTGAAAGGCAATTGCTCATAATCTACTTCCTAGAGATAGGTCCATTTGTCCAGAGTAAGCTTAATGGCCTCTAGAAGGCCTTTCTCCAGATCCACCTCCACACAAATCCTGGCACAAGATTGAAGACCATCTTTCGGCTCAACTTTGTTGATATAGCGGCCCAGAGAGTTCCCAATGGCCCTGAGGGTCTCCTCATTCCAGCAATGGAAGAGCAAAAAAGGAAGGTGAACCCGGGCTGGGACAATTGACAGAATATCATTCTCCGGATTGAAGTTCGAAGTCCAACGGTTCAGATAAAGGCCGCGAGCCCCCATAAAATAAGGCCCGCTTCTGAAGATGAGGTCTCAATCTTCCTTAGCTTTGAAGAGAAAAACAAAAAAAAACTGACCACAAAAGGAATGGGACATTCTTCCTTTTAAATGCAGCCTCCAATTCTTGTTGATTTAGAGGGCTACGGATCTCGGCGAAGGCCAGATCCCAGTGAACTAACCTCTCAAACCATGTTCTGCAAGCTTCAACGCAAGGGATCTCAAGCTTGATTGCACCAGGACAGAGGAGATCTCTTCCATCCTTTTTACGAATCACGACTGAACTTGTTTTGGATGTTTGGGGAGAGTTGCGACAAGCAAGGAAAAGGCGACAATGTCCGCAGCTGGGGGAGGGGGAGGGGGGGCTGATGAGCCCCAACCAAGGGAAGTCATGGCGGCCACAAAAAGGGATCAGGGTAGGGTTTCCACAGAAGCGGGATCCTCAGAAATGTAGCATCCTGTGTTTAAGGTTTTTACCGGCAGGTTTTTTTAACTATTATTATTATTATTTATATCTATATTATGTATGTTACAGATGACTATTTGGGCTTGTAGACCCTAACAAGTTCCTATAGACTCGTGCTTCCGACAGAAACTAGGAAGATGCAACCTAATAGGATAGGGCACAATTAGCTAATAAAAAAAATGGGTTGATCTGAGCACCCAGGTAGGCTCAGGGACAACCACATACTCTGAGAATTTCAGGGTTATTATGGTGACAATATTCACAACCAATTTTAGACTAAGCATGGTGTCAAACATTCAGAGTAAGGAATAAATATTACCAAAGTTGCTTGGTTTATATTACGACACTGATTAATGTACAAATGTGCATACAAGTATGACAACATATTTCTAAGACTGTAGGAGCAAATATGCTCAACATATTGAATTATGATAACATTGTTGAAGCAAAATCTATCATATACAAGTACAATAACTCATGAGAACTCATGCAATACGTGAAAACAATCTTAATATATAGACATACCATATCCAAAAGTTAAGGCAATTGGTTGTTCATTGGCGTAACTGATGAGGAAACTTTTCATCTTCCATGTCAAGATTGCTTGAATTGAATTGGTTATCAGTTGTCTAAATATGTTAAATGTCGGCAAGATTTAAAGTAAATGTCCATCTATGGATGTCAGAGTAGAAATTGACTCATCAATGTCAGTTAAAAATTTGAGAAAGATAGTCCGTGTCAACCTAAGTAGAAATCGGCATTAAGTTTCTGAATATGAGTACTTAGGTGTCTTGCGTGATAGGAAATCCTAATCTTCCTCATTGGGAATTGCGCAATTTTTAATTAGGATTGTACAGGATGCCCCCATGGCCATGGACTCTCCCCAAGTGATACTCTTAGGCAGTTATCCTTTCAAGTATCAGTCAGCAGGGGTCAATTCATTGTCACCTAAGCACCACATAGAAACTAAGTGGGTGCAAACTAGAAGCCACATAAGTTCCACATCAGAATGCCATAAATGTTCAAATTATGTCACAATACATGCATTGATGCATGAGCATATTTCCTTAGGACATTTCTCATTCACTACAGCTGCACAATATCCTTTATTTAAATTGTGATTCAGCTAATTAAGCAATGATTAGAGCTTAAAGACACAATTAACCAAGTGGAACCTTAAACTTTAGGAACCAAAGCTTAATGAAATAAATTGTCTTTCACCTTAGGGCATTAGGTCCTCATTTGAAATGCATGCATAATTTTTCACAAATAAGAAAAGAGGAGAAAAATTATCAAAAGAGGAAATAGTAGGTATTTAATTTATTTTATACACTAAATAATTTAGGGAATTGGGATCCCACAAATATTTTATAGTACATTTATAAATATACAGGTAATAGAAGATTAGATATTTCATTAACTACTAAATGTTTTAAGAGGGGTGCCAAAGAAAGTAGAATTCTTGTTAGTTGTAGGAAGAACTGTTGATTTTTGTAGCTTCGGGCAGGTATTCTCACATGGCCTAGTTGTCAGGCACGTGGGAATCATCATTGGCACCCAATTGGACTTTCGTTGGGGTGAAAACTCCCTTGGGTTGGACCTGGGGGCTTGTTGATGCGCTTTGTGGGTTTGTGAAGGAGCTTCACACCCACATGTTTGCCTAATTTGATGTTGACTTTGTTAAGGGACTCCTCAAGTTAACCCCTAGACTTATATATATATATAAGAATGATGTCATTGTGACATCATCATTGTGGAGTGATAAGGATGGAGTCTTGGTGATTTCAGTCTAGCTGCTTGGTGACCTCAGCCAGCCATGAAGAGGGCCTAGTAGACCTCAGTCCAGCGACCTGTTGGAGAGGAGATGGCCAAGTAAGGCTGGAATTTTGTGCAGACCTGCATCAAGTGCAGCAAGGTCATCTCAGGCAGGTAGAGTGGGCAGAGTTCTGCTGTTCAGAAGAAGTCTAGGCAGGGAAAAGTGCTGTCACAGCAGCCTAGTAGACTCGGCCTGCTAGGAGAAGGTCTGCAGCTGAGTATGAGCAGCCGTAGGTAGCCAGGAAGCTCGGCCTGCTGAGTAAGGGCTGCCGCAGTGGAAAGGGAGGCTCAGTCTGCAAGAAACAGGGAGCAGCAGGCCTGTATAACAACAGGCAGTCAAGGAAAAGGACTGGCAGACAGCCACGGGTGTTCTGGACCTGGTACAGCAGATTTCAGTGGGCCGTTACAGCCAGTATATCAGCAGCTTCAGGGGCAGTTTTGCAGCAGACCTGGGACATTTTTGTGAGGCTGTTACAGACAAGTTTAGGGGCTGTAACAGCCACCCTAACAGCAGGAAAAGGAGAGCTGTTACAGGTGTATGTAACAGCAGTCCTCCGAGTGTCTCTTGGGCAGTGAGCTAAGGGATGCTTGAGGGTTGATAGGACAGCCCTTGAGGACTGATATAGGGGAGTCTTTGGGACAGCCTGTGGGGCAGGTTGAGGGCAGGCATGAGTGCTGTCACAACAGAAGCATCACAGCAGTCTATAGGGACAGTTGATGGCTGGAAGGACTCAGCCAATCTTGTGAAGGAGTTGCAGAGGAAGAGGAGGGTTTGAGGGGGCAAGGAATGCCCCAACCCTCAGCCTCAGGGAAGCAACATTGTCACGGAAACCAAGGAGGGTTTCAGCAGTATTACGTGCTTTGGCATATTCTGTTGTGCAAGAATTGGGCCATTGTCCCTGGTACGAGAGCCCATTGGTTCTTGGTTTAAGAACATTAAATTCATGTGTACCTGTGTATGATCCAATTGTTAATGTATTTTTTGCTGTGCTAAAGTAGTTAGGCATCTCAGTGTGTTTATGTTTACAGTTCAAATTGGGTAAATTTGTGTATAACTGTAGAAACAATAGACCAGGCCTGAGGTGCGGTCAAAATCTAACATGGTATCAGAGTTGTGGTTCTAAGAAGGCAGTTGGATCTGAGATATTTACACAGGTGACATCTCTGAGAGGGAGATGTAGCAGTGTTGAGGAGCTAGCTCTGAGAGGGAGTTGTAGCAATGTTGAGGAGTTAGCTCTGAGAGGGAGCTACAATAACTGTTGCAGGTAGCAGCAGGTTAGATGGTCTCTAGTTTGAGACATGGAGCAGACCGTCCAAACAAGAAGTTGTGGACTATTGCAGCTCGGTGGTGTGGCAGGTTGGGAGTTTTGGTGGATTGGCGGAAAGGCCGGATCACAACAGTATGTTGTGTGGCAGGTTGCCAACCCTTTGGATGGACTTCCGATGACTTGTCATAGTGAGTTACGATGGGTGCAGTACGGGTGCTTTGGCACAGACAAAATAGCTTCATGTAGATGGCAGGTTGACAAGATAGAGTCTCCATCGGGCCAGAGGATTGCAAACTTGACAGAGGTTCGAGGTGCAATGGTATATGAGGTATTTGACCCAGGAAGATGAGGACACTTGCAGAGATGAGTTGCGGAGATCTAGAGTGAACTAGACTGAGTGTCCAGCTCGGAACTGTTCAGGGAGAGAACACAGGTTCAGTTGCAGCGTATGCGTAGACAATGAGGGTCTTGTGACTTGGATGATGGACTTGGGCAGAAGTTCATTGGATTGTCGTGAATTGGGTAAGCAGGATCCTTGCCTTGGAGGATAGCATTGTTCTTATACAGTGGCAACCGCCAACACATGGCAGGGGCACAGTATTTGTTCAAGAGCTTCACAGTGTCTAACTCAGGTATGTATGAGGAGCTTGGTATGAGGACCAGGCATGTAGTACAAGAATCTGGAACAGTGGTATTCCGGATGGAGTCAGGGGATGTGTTGCGAGTGGAAAATGTGTTATGGGTGCGAGGAGTGTGTCATCAGCCTCAGCGGTCGAGGAGTAGGGCTATTTAGTGTTGTTCTGGGATGGACAGGTGTTATTGGATGCCCAGAGGATCTAGCTCAGACACAACTGTGGTTCTGGAGTTAGAGAGGGCAACATGTATAGGAAGAAGGGCCAGCCTATGAGAGCCATGACCAGCAGTAGCAGAGAGATATTGGACAGGGAGCAAGTAGCTTCGAAGGTTGAGCAGACTCAGAGAGAGCCTGACCTTAGATGGAGTGAGTGGATTCAGAGGGAGTCAGTAAACTCAAAGAGAGTTCGGCTTCAGAGGGAGTCGGGAGGCTTAGAGGGAGAGTCAGTGGTTCAGTGGAAGCCAACCTTCAGGTCCAGATGGAAGAGAGGCATCTTCCAATATTGTTAGGAAGGTGTCATGGGTTGAGATGGCCAAGCAGGATGCTCAGGAGCGAGGAGTTTTTAAGAGCAAGGTGTCTTCCAAGGACGGATCATGCCAGAGAGCAAGACTTGCCTCGATGACAAAGGGAGCAGCCAATCAGGCGGATTGGAGAGCAGTTGTGGTAGTGGATCCAATGCAGGAGAAAGCTACTCCTAGGATGGGAGACAGAGCTACTTCTAGGTGATTGTGGAGTGTGGTGAATACCTCCCTCACTAAGAGGGAGTGTGGTGAATACCTCCCTCACTAAGAGGGAGTGTTCATTTTTGTAGCTATGGGCAGGTATTCTCACGTGGCCTAGGTGTCAGGCATGTGGGAATCATCATTGGCACCCGATTGGACTTTCGTTGGGGTGAAAACACCCTTGGGTTGGACCTGGGGCCTTGGTGATGGGCTTTGTGGGTTTGTGAAGGGGCTCCTCAAGTTAACCCCTAGACTTATATATATAAGAATGATGTCATTGTGACATCATCATTGTGGAGTGATAAGAATGGAGTCTTGGTGATTTCAGTCTAGCTGTTTGGTGACCTCAGCCAGCCATGGAGAGGGCCTAGTAGGCATCAGTCCAGCGACCTGTTGGAGAGGAGAGGGCCGAGTAAGGCTGGAATTTTGTGCAGAACTGCATCAAGTGCAGCCGGGCAGGTAGAGTGGGCAGAGTTCTGCTGTTCAGAAGAAGTCTGGGCAGGGAAAAGTGTTGTCGCAGCAGCCTAGGAGACTCGGCCTGCTAAGAGAAGGTCTGCAGCTGAGTGTTGAGGGCTCAACCAGCTGAGTATGAGTAGCCGCAGGTAGCCAGGAGGCTCGGCCTGCTGAGTAAGGGCTGCCGCGGTGGAAAGGGAGGCTCGGTCTGCAAGAAACAGGGATTAGCAAGCCTGTGTAACAGCAGGCAGTCAAGGAAAAGGAGCGGCAGACAGCCACGGGTGTTCTGGGGCTGGTACAGCAGGTTTCAGTGGGCTGTTACAGCCAGTACATCAGCAGCTTCAGGGGCAGTTTTGCAGCAGACCTGGGACATTTTTGTGAGGCTGTTACAGCCAAGTTTAGGGGCTGTAACAGCCACCCTAACAGCAGGAAAAGGAGAGCTGTTACAGGTGTATGTAACAGCAGTCCTCTGATTATCTTTTGGGCACCAAGTTAAGGGATGCTTGAGGGCTGATAGGACAGCCTTGTGACAGCCCTTGAGGACTAATAGCGGAGTCTTTGGGACAACCTGTGGGGCAGGTTGAGGGCAACCATGAGGGCTGTCACAACAGAAGCATAACAGCAGTCTATAGGGACAGTTGATGGCTGGAAGGACTCGGCCAATCTTGTGCAGGAGTTGCAGAGGAAAAGGAGGGTTTGAGGGGGCAAGGAATGCCCTAACCCTCAGCCTCAGGGAAGAAACATTGGCACAGAAACCAAGGAGGGTTTCAGCAGTGTTTGTAAGTGGTTTGGTAGATTCTGTTGTGCAAGAATTGGGCCATTGTCCCTGGTACAGGAACCCATTGGTTCTTGGTTTAAGAACATTGGATTTGAACTTTAAATTCATGTGTACCTGTGTATGATCTAATTGTTAAAGTATTTTCCACTGTGCTAAAGTAGTTAGGCATCTCTGATCTCAGTGTGTTTATGTTTACAGTTCAATTTGGGTAAATTTGTGTATAACTGTAGAAACAATAGACCAGACCTGAGGTGCAGTCAAAATCTAACAAAAACACTACCAAAGTAAATAAATAAAAGCGTTTAAGCATGCTGCCTCAAATGTATTGGGAATGTGCTAGAAGCGTGTGCAACGTGTGCCTGTAAAATTATTTAAATAATTCTAGGTGTCAATAAGTGAGATTTCAATCCCTGGAAAATCAAGACATGACCCTTATGGTGAATTTGTAACAACTCGGTACAACAACTTCCAAAATGTGTTAGTGGTTATGACACTTGATGAGATGACAATGCTCATTTTCCAGTAGCTTTGGGCAGAGGTTTAGGATGCATTGTTTCCTAAACAATGGAGAAACACTACTTTTAACTCCATTATCATATCCTTTGGCATGCATTCTTAAAAGAACACACAAATACTTTGAATGGAAAAGCAAATCCATATTCAAACTGGCAATAACTAAATTCACAAGTCAGCAATATCACCAAAGGAACAAGCATAATTAAGAAATCTGTATATAATATATATTTTCTCAGCCAAATGCAATGCAAAGCATGTACCTGTTTAATTTTCTTTAGAACTGCTTGAACAGTTCTCTTGCGCTGAACAGAGCTCTCTTCTTCTGTTTTTCCACTTAGAAGAGCCGGAACCTGTGACAGGGGTGAAGGCATTGGTTGTATATTCGTCTCAGATGACGCTTCTACATGTCGTTCCCTTGAAGTTGAAATCCCCTGTATGACAGAAATTGAAGTGAAAGTTTAGTATTTTAGTGCATTGTCCTGACACCATAATACACTGTCCGGTAAGATGTGTTTTATTGATACAAAATATGAAAGCATAGACCCACAGCATCTTGAATATGGTTTAATAAATGTGAAAATACTGTTTCTGTATCCTTTGATGAATAGATACATGGAAATTCTTTTAATAAAGATGTAACATGAATGAATAGTTTACGTTCAACTATTCTGAGTGTTGTCATCTTGAGGAGTTGTAAGAATGGTGTGCAATTGCAATTGTGTCTTTAGTTTCCTATAAGCTAATCAAGGATGTGCAACTTTTGAAGATATAAATAAAATTCCAGAGACAATTTCTTGTTGGTGATTGGCTATAAACCAGTCACTGGCCTTTTATATGTATTATGAATTAAGTTGTTGAGAAGAGACAGCTATTGCCCACTATTCATTCACATTAATGATTTTGTTTGTAAACTCCAACTACACACAATCAGTGTAGCATATAATACGCTGAAGTATGTATAAAGGCATAAAGTAGTCTTATGCCTGCCTTTATTTCAAGTGAAGGGAACTTTCGTCTTGCACTAGTGTAGTATATAATAGGCCTAAGTATGTATAAAGGCATAATGCAGTCCTATATCTGTCTTCTATTTCAAGTGAAGGGAAACTTTCACTAGTACCTTCAAATGTGAAGCTATGTCAAATGCAATTACCTAATACTCTTCAGACAAAGCAATTCAATAAGCAAGGGATAAGAARTTCAAATAGAGTGAGGGCGATAGAGAATTCAGGMTGGGATACATGTTGGCCCCTTAATTTTTGGATAGCAGGACATGGCRGAACCAGCTTCAGCAAGTAGAGAATCAGGATCACACCACCCATTTTGGTAAGAACAGTTGACAGAGTGGCAAAGACAGCTTGGGCAGAGCTGAACAGCGGATTTCAAAGAACAAGATTCCCACATTTCCAGGAAGAATGTAGTYGGACGGTTGCATGCAGATTGCAGGAGGATTATGAACAGAGTGATGGGCACTAATAGCAGCCTTAGAGCTTTTGACTAATTCCTTGTATCTTCATGCCCTATTGTATAAATTCAAATGTAAATATTAGGAAGGGGTTAGGTGGTTAGACAATGTGCTGGTTGTTGTTCTCAGTATTGGTTTTTTTTAATTTTAGAGCATGATGACATAAAACTGCACATGGTGGCAGGGTGAAGCGAAAACCGCATCATGGATGCAGAGGTTCAGAGTGGTTACTTGCAAGCATTAGACAAGCTTGACCCTGATGAAGAGGAGTGTGACACCATACAACAACAATTGAGCACCTACGTAAGTGACCAAATATTATTTGGTTATGCCCATCCAATCAGAGATTGAGAGAAGTTGACTTCTCCCCCGTGGTATAGCTTGTATGGTGATTCTGCCCCACAGTTTCAATGTTTGGCAAAATGGGTACTTTCACAAGTTGGGAACACTCCTTCCATGGGGAGGTGTTGGAGCACCTACAGTTTCATACACAATGTCAAGAGAAACAGCTTGAATGTAAAACAGGCAAAGATATTGGTTTATGTGCATTACAACTTGTGCTTGTTGTCCCATTTTGTGAGGAGGCAGAGATGGAAATAAATATAAGATTTGGGACAACTACCTAGAAGAGGATAATCTGGAGGATGGAGCATTGGCTCTAGAGAAGTTGGAGACTGCTCTTTTGATGATGATAATTGTATTGAGATGCCACCCCCAACTATTGCCATGTTCAACCCAACCAGGAATCCAACACTTCATCTTCACAGTTATCTCCACATCCGCAAGTATGTGGGGCTCATGGTGGCAGTGGTGGTGCCAAGAGGAAGGAAAAATAGATAGTAGATTAGAATAATTGTCCCTTTTTTCACGTATTTAGTTATCATAATAGAGTTTTCAATTTTCACACTTCAGTTTCAGAAATCTATTTTGGAAATTAGGCACATGGCCTATTTTCTAAGCATAAATCTTTGGTCAAGGCCTATTTCATTTCATAAATTCACAGTCTACTCTACTTCCTATTATTTGACTGTAGCTTAAATCTTTGTAAGTTTGTACTTTGTAACTGCATTTGCAATATGGTCAATGTTCTCTATGTAGTACTAAATGGCTGATACCCCATGATTAATCTAGATTCTACTGTGATGGCATGTTTACAACTTCGTAATAATGTACACAAGTAGCATAACTATGTATGTTTTCATCTTTTCAGCAACTATTTTAGTATTCTGCAAGTTTTTTATGAATATATATGCATTAAAATATATCAAATATATATTATAAAAAACTCTCCTGGGTATTTTTAGGAAATGGCACTCTCACTTCGATCTGTGTTTCTTGAAATGTCCGTTCGTACAATGCCACCCTATATGAAGTCACAGTGATTATCCAAAGTGTCCAAGTTAATATGCCTTCAACCCATACAAGTTGAGTCATCTATAAATCAAAAATGTATGCCATCATCGCTGAAGTTGTTCATACATAATTGCAAGTTTTTCATACAATTGCACAGCTCGCCCATGCACCATTAGTGCATGCATTATCAAATTGATCATCTGTACAAAATTGCAAGTCACTTGGCTCTCCAAGATCGTTCGCACACCATGAATACATATCATCAATCAAGTTACCCATACACGTTTACAGACTTCTCTTCAATATAACAACTTGTACAATAAGGTGTCACCTTAGAAACATCCATCACCATTGAATGCAAGTCTTTTGTCATTGATTGGTCAACTAACAACTCTAGGCATTCAACGCAACTCATCCTTATTGAGATTGTTATAAATAAATAAATAAAGTAAATCATCCTATAATAAATGCAATTTCCAAGACCTAGTTTAAGCAATTTTGGGTATTGAAGGACCACACTTCCAAATTGCTTCTAAAGGCATGTGGTTTTCATTTCTCCTTCAGAGTTACTTCAAAGGTTGTTATAAATACTACTTCCTTCTTGATGTTTCAAACATGGTATGCTTACCAAATAAAATTTTCATTTTCAATGGTAAAGCCAAAGCAGCCAAAAGTGATAACATTGAGCAAGGCAAACAAAAGAAGATACATTTTCTAAGTTAGATAATAATAACAAGGTTGGCAATTAGATAGATGATCAAGAAAACATGGCAATGTTGAGTATTGTATTGCTCTCCCTCCTCGATGTCCAAATACTATCACAAGTCCAACTTGTGACTCTTTGAAGCTAAAAAATTTCCCATGCTCATATAAATGCATTTGCTATGAATCATGATCACTGGAAAATGGTATTGCATTACAACATAGAATGGGAACTATTTAAACTACAAGAGCACCCATAAATAAAATTTAACATTTTTTTGTTCACAGTATAAACCAGTCGCCTAAGTTTGAGCCCCCTATTGAGTGTTGGGATGCATCATGTAGCCTTGACAATATTAACCAGCATAGATCCATCTTATAACCTCAAATCCATTAAGCACCGAGAGGGATCAAAATAAATTGAGATACAAGTCTCTCAATGCTTAAAAGATCTCGAGTTAAAATGGATCGACACTGGTGTGTGGGTGTGTGTATGTCTATAAATGAATGCTTGGTATTATTTTCTTATAATATTTTTTTACATTACAAAAATTTGAAACATGTGTGTGTATATATATATAGAGAGAGAGAGAGAGAATTATAAGCACAAATGTTGTGTTGTTGATTGCAGCTTCATGAGACATCCTCTAGATCATTCTCCTCTGGACTGAGTTGAGACATCTGTATGAGGGAGCCCAAATGTTGGGTGTGCCCATGTGATGGGTGTGCGTCAGACTTTGGACTGAGTTGTGATGACATGTGGTCTCTTGTCTACTCCTCTGGACTGAGTTGAGATGACTTGAGATGCTCTCCTGCCTTGTACTCCTCTGGACTGAGTTGAGTCGGCTTGAAATGGTCTCCTACCTTGTACTCCTCTGGACTGAGTTGAGTCGGCTTGAAATGGTCTCCTACCTTGTACTCCTATGGACTTAGTTGAGTCGGCTTGAGATGGTTCTCCAGATGATACTCCTATGGACGCAGTGGAGTTGATCTGTTGAGAGGGACGTCCTTGTGGTTGAGCACAGGTGGACGTGTCCCTAGTGGCTGAGCACTAGTGGACGTGTGAGATCCTTGCTATATTGTCTAAGAGTAAGATTTACTTGTAACCCTAACTTGTGATGTAAAGGGTACAAGTTGGCCCCACCATGTGAAAGATAATTAATATTGTGTAAAGATTAATTATATTTTTGAGTTATAGAAGTCGGCCCTATTGTGTCAATAGACACACCTTTTGTTGTGTCAGATTTTGTATAAATAAGAGTGGATCCCCATTGTGGATCACACTCACTCACTTGTCATCTCAGAATTTCAGACCTACTTGTACGGTTGAAGTGCACACCTCTCTTGGGCGCTAGTTTCAAAGTTGTAGAGAACCCTCTTGTGTGCATCTAGGGTTTATGGTGTGGGGGATCTTCTCTTGACTCTATAGCAAAGGATTGCTAGGTTTTTCCCTTGATTGAGAAGGGTTTTCCCAGGATAAACTCGTGTTCTTGTGCATGGTTATTCTTCTTGTGATCTTGGTTATTGCAGCACTTGTGTATGGTATTGCTGCATTGTTTATGGTTCAAGTACATGCTAAATGAAATAAACTACATGTGCATGAGCTCGTCATTAAAATTCAACATGTTGCACATCTCATCCATACTGGAATGCTATTTTTTAAGTTTAATTAAAATATTATATTGGGCCAACTTATACCACATGTCACGTGAGTGTTAGGCACAAACATTACACATCTCACTCATACTGGGCTGTAGAATGCAGCTCACCATTATTTACCTCTCTCTCTCTCTCTCTCTCTCTCTCTCTCTCTCTCTCTCTCTCTATATATATATATATATATATATATATTCTCCAAGGAAAACCTCGCAGGATTCCCCCTTCTTCCTGGAATATCCGGATGGAGGGTGGCTCAACCACCAGCCACAATAGCGGCTGGTAACCCTGCAGGACTCAACCAGACTCGAACCTCAGCCAAATTGTGAATTTATAAAAAAAGACCTCACAGCAAACTCTGACTTGAAACAGCTCCTTCGTACCTACTACCAATTGAGCTAACCCACCGGGTTTTTTCAATCTCTTTATATATGTGGGGGGGGGAGCTTTTTTTTTAAATACCATGTATCTACTCAGCGTTGAGCATGGACATTACACATTCTCTGTATTATTAAAGCTTGTTCTATTCTTTTACCGGGAGGCGGGGAGAATTTTTTTTTAAATACCATGTATCTGCTCAGCATTGAGCACGGGCATTACACATTCTCTGTATCATTAAAGCTTGTTCTATTCTTTTACAGGGCAAGCCATCACTCTATAAAATATTACAACAATGACAACCGATCCCTAACTTACTAATAATAAATTTAAAGTATGCCTCCTTTAAGTTTTTGATTTACTTAATATCAAGCAGGGGCACAACAATTTTCTGCAATGCCATACAACAAGAAAAAAGATAGTTCCAAATCAATACACTAACAGTAAGGCACCAAAAGTTTATTTTCAATAATAACAGATTCCATATTGCAGAGGCCTATATGCAGGAATGAGATATGCAATTTTCACAAACTGGTAGCAAGCTTAGTCACCAGGTTTGGCGAATTTGAACCTTCAAGTTCGAAATTTGCCGGACTTCAAGCCATTTCAAATTAATTCATTGAAATTCGCCATTAAATTTGCATGGTATTTGATGTATTGCGTTGAAGCTCGTTTAAGTTCGGTGATTGAAAAAAAAAAAAAAAAACTCCGGTTCTGCATTTCCTCCCGTCTTATTGCATTCCTCCTCTACCAAGCTCTAACAAACCAGACAGCAAACATTCCTCTCACAGACATGACGCCAACCCCTTCAGAATCCCCTCTCTCACAGACCCGACGCTGAGTTACAGGCTCAGCGTACAGGCTCTAGGGTTTGACTACGGTGTACATGGGTGAAGGTGGCTACTTCAACGATGACAGCTAAAGGACCGAAGGAATGGAGGCACGGAAGCTACATAATTCAACACAACAGCTAACGAATGAAGGTGGAGGCAACAGGGTTTAAGTCAAGATTTTGTTCCAAATTTAAAGCATTTGGAATTAAAAAATTTGATTTAAATTTTAAAATTTTTAAACAATTCAGGGATTTGCCCGTGGGTTGGACTTTAGACCCTCCCCTTCGTTGTGCGGGGATACAATGTCCCATGGTCCACCTACCCGGTTGCCTCCAACATCTATGATCTATCTATATGAAACTATATAAAACCCATGAATTATATTTTTTTATTTAAATTAAAAATTTCAAAATGTGTATTGAACATAGAAAAAGCCCACAATTTCCAAACACAATATTATATTTTAAATTTTGAAAAAGTGGAAAAGCTTATTTTTATGTATTTTTCTCATTTGTTTAACGAGTATATTGAAATTTATTGAATATATTTTTAATTTTGAAATTTTATATTTTCTCGAATTTAATGTCGAATTTTCTTATTAAATTTTTCATTGTTGAATTTTTATCAAACTTCAAGGTCGCCCAATTCGAACACGAACTTGAACCAGGTGACTAAGGTAGCAAGGTGCACATTAGCAGCTAGGTTTATTAATCTGAGTGTTCCACTATCTCAACAAGCTTCAATTGTAGCTAATATGGCTGCTATTGGTGGGCAGAGGAAAGGATGTTACAAGATTCCAATTGGATCTCCAGGAGCAGTACCATTTAACAGGCTTTCTTGATTACTGAACACTATAACATTAAAACTTTAAAAATGTGTATTGAACATAGAAAAAGCCCACAATTTCTATTTTAAATTTTGAACAAGTGGAAAAGCTTATTTTTATGTATTTTTCTCATTTGTTTAATGAGTATATTGAAATTTATTGTATATATTTTTAATTTTGAAATTTTATAGTTTCTCGAATTTAATGTCGAATTTTATTACCAAATTTTTCATTGTTGAATTTTTATCGAACCTCAAGATCGCCGAATTCGAACAAGAACTCAAACCAGGTGACTAAGGTAGCAAGGTGCACATTAGCAGCTAGGTTTATTAATCTGAGTGTTCCACTATCTCAACAAGCTTCACTTGTAGCTAATATGGCTGCTATTGGTGGGCAGAGGAAAGAATGTTACATGATTCCAATTGGATTTCCAGGAGCAGTACCATTTAACAGGCTTTCTTGATTACTGAACACTATAAAATTAAAACTTTAAAAATGGCCCAAGGAACCACCATTACAGTATCAAATGATTGTACTTGCATATCAAAAAGACCAGAATCAGATTGAAAGACATAAAAATGTCTTACCGCAGTTGCATGATTTCCAAAACAGCCATTATCATTGTACATGCTGTTGAAAGCAGAAAATGATTGCACTTGTCGGTATTCATTCAAAACCCGAAGATCTGTTAATTCATTATAGCAATATGAAATTAGAATTCTAGTTAGTTAGAGACAAAGCAAAATAAATGGATGAAACCATCAAACAACTTCTATTTACAGAGTAAATAAGAAATTCAACAGTGCAAACAAATTGTCATTAGAACTCTTGACATACGACAAGAAAAACCAGTTAACTGTATATGCCCATATTAAGTAACCTGTTGGTTAAGTGTGAGCACTTAGACAAAATGCAATAAGAGTGGAAGAATGAAGCAGAATATTTGACTGTCATTTTTATTCACTTGCATGCCATGTAATTGTAAGGGAGATGTTTATAGATCCAAGGAGTTAGGGTTATGGTTTGAGTTTTGAGCATCGGCCATGGCTTCAAGTTCAGGAGAGGGGAGCAGCCATCAGCCCCTCCTTTCTACAAGGACGTGACGGCAGAAGGGAAGGGGAAGCAACCTATGTGCAGTAGGGAGTAATCAAGACTCTGGCCCATAGGGGCAAGCTCTGGGGAAATGTTTGGTGAAGGCTGAGGAAAATCCAAGATTACAAATAGTCATGATAGGTGGCCACATTCAATATATGCAAGATCATGAGGTCATCTGCTGATTCATTGGTTTTAGCCATGGAACAGGCACTGAGAGGATGGATCAATGCCAAATGGAAAGTTAAATAATCAATAGATCTGACATTATGTGTAAAACGGTTTTTTATTGCAGCCATTTCCAATACAAAGGATAGAGATTGCATTTTGGAAAGAGGCCCATATTTTCTTAATTCTGTCGGTCTCATTTTGGAAAGAGGCCCATATTTTCTTAATTCTGTCGGTCTTCATATGATGTTTTGACGTAAATGATAAAATCAGGCAAACGAATATTTTTCAAAGGCCCCAGTGTGGGTTTGATTATATTCCTTTCCTCTGTAATACTGGTGAGAGGATGTCCTTGAAGGCATTGGTAACACTTTCAGTATCTATATTAAAGCATCGGAGTTCACATGATCTGGACAATACACATCTTATGCCCAGATATGCATGTATATGAATTTCTTTCACTCACTGTCTGAATCAATAGTTCTGGACTTCCAAGACGTGGAATGGACACAGCCTTTGGATTATGAGCACATTCCATTCCGATGCAAATAATGTGATTTGCTTGGGCAGTGGACATCTCATGCAGGATTGTCCTTAGAATCAAACAGTGTAGCAAGCCCAAAAATAGTCTAATAACAGTTTTCAAAGAAGGTAAGGACGAGCAAGGTGACTAATAATCAAACCCAATCCCGCCTTGCTAATTGATTTGTAGTTCTGTCCAATATAGAAACTAATGGGTGAAACATCAAGAACAAGGAGGCAAATTCCAACTATGAAGAGTATTCAAATGTTAACAAGAAAATCAGTGCAGATAGTGTGCCCCAAAAAATTCAATCAAAGAATCACCAGAGGGCTCTGCAGATAGATACACCCGGGACAGAGGCAGTAGGGCCAAACTCAAACCAAGCATCTTAAGAAGTTACTCTTCAGAAGAAAAGTGGCTTAGTACAGGAAGCCAAAAGGTAGAAAATGATGAGAGAATCAAGTGAGATTAGCAGACCAAATCATGTCGGGCAAGAGCAAGGCATAGGAACAAAAGACTATGATGGAAGGGAACAATTAGAGGAACAGTGGGAGGGAGATGTCGATTCTCAAATCTCCTAGGAAATCAGAGATAGGAGAAGTGAGGATATGGAAAATGACACATAAATGGCTAACGTGGATCTCTCCCTGCTGGGAACACAGTTTAAAAAGGAGTTTAACAGAGGATGAGCTCAAGTATCCTTGTAAGGAATTTAATCACCAGAAAAGTAAACAAAACTGGAAACAAGCAGTTGCCTTCGCCCAGAACCACTGGGGATTAGATTGACTCCACCCAAGCACTCTAAAAGTGACACCCAAAAGTAAGGTAGAGAAACCATTGTGATAAAACTATGAGATGAAGGAGAGAATCTTGTAGACTCGGGGATGGCAGTCACAGTGAAGCACTCATTCCTTCAATCTTCTCAATCATCTCATTAATGAAAGTTTTATTGTTGAACATTAGAGGACTCAACTCCCTGGGAAAACAGAGAACCTTAAAAGAAAATTAGCAATGGAAAAACCTGACATTTTTCACAGACAGGAAACTAAATGTAACCTGGAGTTTCTAGAAACTTAGAAAGAGTGATCTCTTCTCTCTGGAGGGGAATGCATTGCTCAACAAACAGTGCAATTGGATTTTCAGGAGGTTTGGTTGTACTCTGGAATCCAAACACTGTTGACATTGATGACTTGGAGAGCAGCAGATGGTGGAAAGCAGGCTGTTTTCAGCATATAGGCAGCAATGTGGAGAAAAAGTTTGTCACCTTGTATGTGCCGACAGATGATAGAGAAAAGCCCCTTTATTGGGAGAGTTTTAAATCTCATTACCAGCAAAGAGAGGGATCTCAGAGGTTAATATGGGGGGAGATTTCAACACAATCACAGCCCTACCAGAAAAAAGGCAGACAACAAAAGCTGGAACAAGCAGGGAACCTTTTGAGGGACAAGACCTGCACCTAAAGAATATCTTCCCAAATTGGACTCCTTACTTGGAATAACAAAAGCAACTAGTGAGAATACTTGGAAGTCAAGTTCAGTGTTAGAAGTCTCAATCAGTATGTTATATGTAGAAAATAGACCGGCCGTCGAAGCTATTTCTGGATCCATTTTTGATGTAAATTCCAGCTGCTACCTCGGTGAAGCCCTCCTTTTATAATATTAAATCTCTTTCCTGTTTCGGTTAAAAAAAAACAAGAGAGGAAATGAGGATTTTATAGCAGAGCGGATTGATTGATTCCTCTGTTATGATCATCTACTCAAAGATGACACGGTGGTGGAGGTTCATACTCTTCCAAGTGCCACCTTGGATCACTGGCCAGTCCTCTTCCATTTAATCAAAGATAGCAGACCCCTTTAGTTTTGACTCTTTGGGAGGATGTGGTTTATGCTCCCAGAGTTTAAGGACAATATCAAACAGTCGCAGACAGCAGCAAATCCACGGGGTCAATTTAAAATACTTAAACTTTAGCAGAAACTAAAGATGATGAAAAATAATTTCAAGGCTTGAAAACAAACAAACTTCAAGAACATATTCCCTTGTAAGTAGCAATTGGAAGGGAGCATGAACGTATTGTAAGACAAGATCATGAAAGGAGTAACACCAGATATGGAAATACAGAAGCACCAACTCCTGCAAAAGATGGAAGAGAGGGATCAGCAGGAGGAGACCTTTTGGAAGCAAAAATCTCAAGTTAGATGGCAGCGGGAAACGGATAAAAACACAAATTTTTCATCAAGTCACCATGAGGATCTACAACATAAATCAAATCACTCAACAGAACAAGAGCTGGAATCTGCTCAAGAAATTGAGGAATTAACTAATTAGTAATTACTTTAAGAACTTGCTATCAGAACTGAAGAGGACCAACAAGAAGCCCCTGGGCTAATCTGTAAAAACATTCCAGGGCTGATTATGCAAGACCAGAATAGGGCATTGAAAAAAGAAGTGACCAAGGAGGTCCTACAGGTTGTCTTTTATCTGGCTAAAGGGAAAGCCCTAGGTCCGGATGGTTTCCCCTCTGATTTTATTTAAGAATGTCGGGATATATTGGGCGAAGACTTATGGCAAGCAGTGGAGAGATCTTGGAGAAAGGAGACCATGCTGTGGGGTTTAAAAGCCATGTTCAATGCCCTAATTTGAAGGAAGTGAACACTATATCTACAAAAAAGTTCAGGCCCATAACACTATGCAGTATGGTCTACAACGTAATTCGAAGATTAATGTAACAGATTATAACCTATGTTGCACGGGGACCCGTCCCCCCAAAAAAACCTGTGTACTTGTTGTTCCCGCTTTTGGGACTTGGGGACCCTTAGGAAATGTCCCCAAACTGCTGGGGACTTAGGGACTTGTTGGTGTTGATGCTTTTGGTAGCATCAAACAGGTCTTCCACATGGGTTTGTGTCAACACATGGAAGTTGTCCTAAATACCTCTCAGAATCTTAGGAGATTCACTTTATGTAAGTGAATGTACTTTAGTAATTAATGTGAGTTTAATTTAATTAAATGCCTAAGTATTTGGCATTAGTAATTAAATTAAGTCCTAGTCATTAGATATAAAGTGAATGTGAGATTAGATCTCAGTCGTAGATCACTTTAGGAGATCTAGGGTTTTGGACTTAGGGTAAACTCAAGGTTATAAAAGACAATCTATGTGAGAGGAGGAGACACGGTGATGGTACACAAAGAGTGTGTGAACATTGAGGTGTGCAGGTGCAGGGGCCAAGGAAAAGGTGCAAGGGGGCAGCAGGGGAGATCGCAACTAGGTGGGCTAGACTATTTTTTGTTGCATTTGTATTTCCTCAGAAGGGCCATTATCCCAAGACGGAAACCCTGATTTTATTTAATAAAATCATCACAGATCTACTTTTCCCGAGAGGGTTTTTCCAGGGGTTATTTACCTAGAAATATCTTGTGAAAATGTGTTTAGTTTATGATTTTGCTTCCTCTGAATTTTAATGGTTAAGTAACCTAGTTGTGCTTTAATTCAATAAATGTGTTTTGTTCAGAATTAACTGTCGATTGGTAGGTTTACAAAATTTAACATAGTATCAAAGTTGTGACTCTGAAAGGTGAAGCCAGATTTGCACGAGGTTATTATGCAGCACGGAAAATTTATTTTTCTGCGGGACTGCAGAGGGCAAATTAATAAAAAAGGGGGCAGTCATACAGCGTACTATCGTCGTACGGATTGCAATCGGCATACAATGTAATGTCTCCATACGGATTGCAATCGTCATACACCGTACAGCTGCACAAATTGCAGGTCGGCGTAGAGATCACATGGGCAATTAGTTGTGTTGTAGATCGAGCATATGGATTATGGAGTTGTGTTGTTGAGTTGCTACAAAGAATCAACAGTGTGTGGATCGACTGTTGGTGAAGATCGGCAACAACTAAGGAGAACACGTACGGGATAACAAGAGAAACCACGCGGGTGAGTGCATTGAGTGAATTGGTTGTTGATGTGCAAAGATCGCACGACTGGTGGATCGAGTTGATTGCTTGAGAGTGAAGGAATCGTGGCTAAGTCGAGCAGTTGTGCTGAGAACAACAATGTGGAAAAGACGACAGATTCTACGAGGGGCTAATAGTCGCACGGATTAGGAAGGACAAGGACACAGCAGAGATTGAGTTGGACATCGACTAAAGTGAAGACATCGGCTCGACATGAGAACAAAGCCGTCAAGAAAGTGAATTGCAAGGACAGGCCGCAGGCTGAGTAATTGGGCAACAAAACAAACAGGAGGCAACTCGACTGAGAGACTGCATAGACTTGGTCAATAGAACGCAGCTAAAGCGGTGTCGCGCGTGCGAGCTAGAAGAGGTAGCCGACAACCAACAAAGCAGCCATCGCGGCCTGGGAGATAGGAGAATCGGGTCGGTAGAAGGAGTCGTCCAAATTTGGACAGCCGCCAAATCAGAAACGCCCAACAGGAGCGCAGAAGCTTCAAGTAGCAACAAGGTTGCCCAGGTCAACCCAAGGAGGTATGGGCAGCCCTCAGGTAGTGGGCAGGCAGTCGAGCAATGCCTAGAAAGGGCTTGGGCAGCCCAGAAAACAGTTAGGCAGTACGCAAAAAAGTTCGGGCAGCAATCAGAGGCTTCAGGCAACGTGCAAAAAAGTTCAGGAAGCAAACAAAGAATCCAGAAAGGCTATGGGAAGCCTCGAACAGCTTCGGGCAACAAAGTCCGAGCAGTGGGTAGCGGATCCTAGGCAGGGATCCAGGGAGCTAGTAAAAGTCTTCAAAGATGGGTCCGAGCGAGATGGCAAGGATAGCCTCAATTTCAGAGGGACCAGCCATGATAGTAGATCTGACAGCGAAGAAAGAGCCACCTTCGGGAGGTGGAAGTACCTTCCTCACTAAGTGGGAGTGTTGATGTTTTTGGTAGCATCGAACAAGTACTTCCACGTGGGTTTGTGTCAACACATGGGAGTCATCCTAAATACCTCTCAGAATCTTAGGAGATTCACTTTATGTAAGTGAATGTACTTTTGTAATTAATGTGAGTTTAATTTAATTAAATGCCTAAGTATTTGGCATTAGTAATTAAATTAAGTCCTAGCAGTTAAATCTAAAGTGAACACGAGATTAGATCTCAGTTGTAGATCACTTTAGGAGATCTAGGGTTTTGGACTTAGGGTGAACTCAAGGTTATAAAAGACAACCCATGTGAGAGGAGGAGACACAATGATGGTACACAAAGAGTGTGTGAACAATGAGGTGTGCAGGGGCAGGGGCCGAAGAAAGGGGGCAACAAGGGAGATAGCAACCAGGTAGGCTAGGTTATTTGTTGTTGCATTTGTATTTCCTCAGAAGGGCCATTATCCCAGGATGGTAGCCCTGATTTTATTTGATAAAATCATCACAAATCTGGATTTCCCGAGAAGGTTTTTCCAAGGGTTATTTACCCAGAAATATCTTGTGCAAATGTGTTTGGTTTCTAATTTTGCTTCCGTCGAATTTTAATGGTTAAGTAACCTAGTTGTGCTTTTATTCAATAAATGTGTTTTATTCGTAATAAATTGTCGAGTGCTCGGTTTACAGAATTTAACTGTGAAGGTACACAAAGAGTGAGTGAGCACTTAGGTGTGCAAGGGCAAGGGGAAGTAAGGGAGATAGCAGCCAGGTGGGCTAGGCTATTTGCTGCATAATTTGTATTTCCTCAGAAGGATCGTTATCCCAGGACGGGAGCCCTGATTTTATTTAATAAAATCATCAAGTGTCGATGTTTTTAGTAGAGCATCGGACAGGTACTTTCACGTCAGTCTATGTCAACACGTGGGAGTCATCATTATTACCTCTCAAAACCTTAGGATTCACTTTATTAAGTGAATGTACTTTTGTAATTAATGTGAGTTTAATTTAATTAAATGCCTAAAGTATTTGGCATTAGTAATTAAAATGAGCCATAGTCGTTAGATCCAAATTGAACGCAAGATTAGATCTCATCCATAGATCACTTTAGGAGATCTAGGGTTTTGGACTTAGGGTAAACTCAAGGTTATAAAAGACAGCCTATGTGAGAGGAGGAGACACAGTGACGGTACACAAAGAGTGTGTGAACACTCAGGTGTGCACGAGCAAGGGTTGAGGAAAGCGTGCAAGGCGGTAGCAAGGGAGATAGCAGCCATGTGGGCTAAGCTATTTGTTGTTGCATTTGTATTTCCTCAAAAGGGTCGTTATCCCAGGACGGGAGCCCTAATTTTATTTAATAAAATCATCACAGATTTGGTTTTCCCAAAAGGGTTTTTCCAAGGGTTATTTACCCAGAAATATCTTGGGCAAATGTGTTTGGTTTCTGGTTTTGCTTCCATTGATTTTAACAGTGAAGTAACCTAGCTGTGCTTTAATTCAATAAATGTGTTTTATTTGGACTTAACTGTCGGTGGCTAGGTTTACAAAATTTAACAATTGGTCGTCCTCGAGACGTTCCGGGCAGATTTTAGGGACGTTCTAGATAGATTTTGGGGATGTTCTAGGCAAATTTCAGCGATTTTCTGGGTAGATTTTGGAGATATTCCGGGCATATATCTTCAGCTTTGACAATCATGGAAATTGATGATTGGAAAAATATGATCATTTTCCCCATCCATCATTTTTGTATTGCACTGAATCTAAATCTGTTGTACAAGTTGCAGCTCAAAACATGGGTTTTGTCTTATGGGTTTCGATTTGGGTTTCTAGTGATTTAAATATTGTATTTTCAGCAACAAAATTACAACAAGCTAAGCTTTCATGTCAGAAAAACAGGAAATGCAACGTTTCAATGGGTTGATCCTTGTTGTTACTTCTCTTGTTCTTCTCATTTTTCTGGTCATCTTAGCTTTTCCATATTGTACATGGGTTTCCAGGAGTCATTTAAGTCTAGTGCTTCCACTATCCCAACCTCGAGCACTGTGAAAACAAACAGATAGTAGTGACTTGGATTGGGTACTAAATGTTTGAATAAATTCATATTCAATCACCTTCTTAATCTGAAATATGAATCTAATCTCTTTACAGAACCAGAGTGTTTTATAGTGATTTTCAACACAGCTATAAAAATCTGCAAAACCTATTGAGAAGGGAATGCCTTTTATGTTTTAACATAATCATCATTAACAAGAAATATGAGGAAGAAAAGTTGTTATAGAGACAGTTCTCAATGCTCACTTAAGTTTCATAAATCTAAACTGCATTTTGCTCATGTCTAGCAGCCAATAATGGAATGTCACTCGGCCCTTTTTTAAATTGCTCAAGCTTTTTTCAGAATTGGCAAGTGTTGTTAGATTTGGTAGCTCGGAGGTACTTCTGCATTGGCGGCACCCAGCATGTGGAAGTGACCGAGCACATTTTCTCCCTAGGGACTTTATAATATGTTTTTATAAAGTAACTTTATAAAGTTGGGTCTTTTAATTTTTAAGTGTAAAAGTGACTTTATGATGTTATGGGTCACTTTAGTGACTTAAGTGACCTCAATGAATGATTAAGTCTTGACCGTTGATCTCATGAGAGCAAGATCTAATCTTGACCGTCAATCTCATTGGAAGACCAAGGGTTAGGGCGGTTACACTTAAAAATTGCATAAAGGCAACTCATGAGGGAGAGAGGGGGCGCACTTTTTGAGGAGAGAGAGGAAGTTGAAAAGGCACGACTTTCTAGAAGAGTTCTTGCTTGGAGGGAAGAGCTATAGCAAAGGGGGTTTGGCACGCATCCCTAGGAGAGGGATAGGCATGCAACCCAAGGAGCATTTGCATCATTTATTACAGTCCGTACAGCAGCTACAAAAGAGGTCATACAGCTGTGTAGGTTGGTCGTATAGTAAAGAGGAGGCACAGAAATCGAGGTTGTTAGTTTACAGCAGGTTGGCATGATTTTCTATGCAATTTTGTTGAGCTTTTTCTGTTTTGTACCGTACTGTTTCTCTTGGCACAAGTTTCTATGCAGTTTTGTGGTTGTTTGTGGAGGTTTGCTGGCTGTCCTGGGCCATACATGCCGTATAGTCAAGGCAATCTTCCCTAGATACAGTGTGGCACTGTTTGTATAGAAATATGACTTGCTGAAGTGAGATAGTTTATGTTTTTATGTTGATCCTATTTGCTGTTGTAAAAACTCTAATTTTCCTAGACCTGAATAAAGAGTTTTTATTTTCCTCAAATCTGTCTTTACTTTCCTGTGTATTTTTCAAGTGGAAATGTTCATATTTTTGTGTCAAATGAGGTTTACTGTAGTGTACCTTTTTGCTTACCAAGGCTTTTAACGCACTATGTAACAATCTGTACACACTTACGTTGGATTTACATAACACATACAGTCCAGTATATACTCCACATGCATTTAACAATTAAACACATTCAACAGAGAGTATTCATATGAATTACTGCCATAATCAGCAAGCAATTAGCTTTTCATATTAATTCATATACACAGTGGAAAACATGATACATAATATATACAGCACAGTCATGCCAAAATGTGATAATAACATAGTTAGATACTTATCT
>ML796781.1:5713-30373 GCA_009831015.1 Picea engelmannii | reverse complement strand
GGAACGAGCATGGGCAGCCAGAACTCTAGTATGCAACAAATATTGGAGTTGACACAAACAACTCAGCCGAACTACAAGCTATTGAGTCTAGTCTTTGGTTAGCAGTTAAAAGGGGGTTGTGGAAACTGCAGGTGGAAGAGGATTCCCCAGATAGGTTTTTACATGTGAAAAAAATAATCAATGGTATTGACCTCATAATCCCCAAAGATTCATTCGAGGTTAGCGCCAACCTTAAAAAGGATTGAGGCATTATTAAGCAGATTTCAGCATCGGAGTTTCATTCGTATAACACTCTGGACACCAAGCAGCAGATATGATGGCAAATATTGGAGTTGAAAGTACAATGGGTCAGGAAACCTTGGCAACAACTTGGGAGGACTTCTTTCCACATCCAACAAGGCACCGACTTCTGCAGATTTTAGAGGAAGATTCACGGGAGAAAAGACAAGTAGATATCGATATAGGGATATGGAGTCTGCTAAAGAAAGAATATCCCCAAGTCATAGACAGGATTCTCAGGTATTCCCTGAAATGGCTAGAAGAGGCACTTGTTCGTGCCCAGTACACCATGCCAAATGACCAATGACAGACCAGTGACTTCCCTGGGTAGAAGTAGATCTGGACAGCAGCACCATTGACAGGGAAATATTTGCTTTTTGATGGATAAGATCTTTGGACTGCAAATCAGATTAACTCCTACAGATAATCTAGACCTGTCTGAATATAGAAATAGCTTTTGCGCTGATGATCCAATGAAGAATATCCCCAAGTCATCGACAGGATTCTTAGGTATTGCCTAAAGTTGATGGAGGAGGTACTGGTTCATGCCCAGTACATCATACCAAATGACCAATGACAGACCAGTGACTGTCCTGGGGAGAAGTAGAACTAGCCAGCAGTACAATTGACAGGGAAATACTTGTTTTTTGATGGATAAAATCTTTGGTTTGTCCATCAGAATTAGATTAACTCCTACAGAGAATATAAACCTGTCTGGATATTGAAACACTTTTTGTGTTCATGATCCAGCGAAGAATTCTATATTAAATTAAGTGAAACTGGTTTGTAAAGTCTATATCAGAGACAGTGCTAAACATGGACAGGACAACATATCTTTTGGCGCTGTAGGGTTTTCTTTTCTCATCTGATTGTGATGTGGGATCCCAGAACCAAACTAAAGGATTCCCAGTTCGACGACGGTCCTGCTGTAATATAAGCTCCCGTTTTATTCACCTTAAAAAATTGCAAGGGAGATGCTTATTCTCTTCGTACAATGGAGCTTGCAATGAGATAGACAAATACTTACATAATCGATAGTACATTCCTTTACCAGTGCCACCAGCAGAGAAAGAACCAGCCCCTCCCATGAATGTCTGTGCACAAAACAAATGCAAACCAAGGTTGCTATTGAGATATGTTACACAACTTGCGATATTCAAAAAAGGTGGAGGCGGGGTGCAAGTAATGGACAAATTTGGCTGAATAGATACCACTCAGACCTGGTAATTAGGCCGTAGGAAGCCCAAATTCTAGGGGTCGTGTTTCTATAACCAACAAATAAAATAGAATAAATTGACCCAGATAAATTAAGAAAACATACCGCAGAGGCTTCAGATGCAACTTTGAGACCATTGGGAACGGTTGTGAAAATGGTTTTCGTCGGCTCTATATAATCTGGAAGTGTAGGCGGTGGCTTTACGCCTGGCAGGGGATAATCCAGGGGAGGAGGAGATTTGGATTTGTTTCCCGGAAGCCATGAGATCAGTCCACCGGAGGAGGATTGCTGTGAAATTTCTGCTGGAGAGACCCTTGTTGTTGTGCTTGTAGCAGAAACCTTTCTGCCATGCGTCCCAGGCTTCAGATTTCGGAGACGCGAGGCGCTGGATCGTAACATGGTTAGAGCTGACGAAGGAGGGTCTTGCAATCAATAGGACGGCCAAATGCTGTGATCATATCTACAACCCTTCTTGGCTGCAAACCCTAGCTGACCAACACTGACATGAAACTGTGAACAGCATTGTTATTGAGAGGTATATCTGTTTGTTTTGAAAACCAAACGAGGGAAGTTCGATGTTGTATTGAGAACTGTAATTCTGTCGAGACGGCCACAATGCATGACGTTGTAGGGGTGTGATGAAAGAAAGTTTTTCCAATGTGGGTGCTCTTAGTCCCTGCCAAGGACTGACTATAGTTTTTGCTTCGAAGTCGAATTTTTTTGAATTTTTTTTTTTCTATTTTATATATTTGTTTTCTAAATGTTACTTAAAAATGTTTTTTATTTTAAATATTTTTTATATTATTTTTTTTTTGGTTAAATGATTAAAGTTCTTGAAAAAATTTGAATATCAACTAAATATCACTTCATAGTAGATGAGATGTTTAGATTATTTATGAAACTTGTAAAGATGATTTAAAAAATTAAAGTTAGTAAAATTTACTATTAATAGAAATTTCCTACTTAATTATTATTGATGTGACATAATATTGAAATTATATTAATGAAACTGAAATGGTATTGAATAAAGATTTTCATGCATATTCATTAACCTATTACACCAAAAACGACAAGGCATCACATTAAATTCTACCATGTTAGTGTTGTGTTGTAAGTTCAGAGCTACATAACGCTTGCCATAAATGATGAAACACACCAATCACTATTTCCTACGGTTGAATTTAATATGCCCTAAGTAATCGTGCCTATAAATATTGATGATGCATATGACTTTGTTACTTTGTTGTTTACTCTTGAGCGATAAAGTAACCAAACTGAAACCCTTGAAATTGATCGCCCAACTGTTGTAATTCTAAATCCGATGAACATAGTCAACCATGAAAATCCTGCAAGCATGCCAAGAATGAGGGGACAAATACAAGAAACCATGGTAGAGCCCCACACCAAACAAATATTTGGCAGGGCAATCACGACTGAACTAGAATTAAGAATGCATAACATCCAACAAGCAAGGATGGAGGAAATCTTGTGCGACAAACATTGGCAAAATTTCATAGCACGGGGCATGGACGCTCGCTTGTGGAAAGAAGAAATTCAACTACTCAACCGTGCTCAAATTCATCATTACTTGGGCGCCCACCAGATTGTAGATATTGGGGGTTAGAAAGAAGATGCGACAAAATTTATCATCAATCATTACCATGGAGGCCACTTATGGGTCAACAACCTAGTTGAAATCATAGGCGGCTTGATCTATAGAATCATCGGCCTGCCTCATGGAGGAGATCCAGTGCCCAAAACACTCGACCCAACTTATTAGATACAACAACTCATGGGGTTGAAATTGACAAGGATTTCAAAGGGCTTGCTTATAAATCAAGTTAAAGACCCACTTACTAAATGGGCTTGCATCATTGTCTCACTTTGTTTCACTGCCACAAGTTGAGCATCATATGTCAAGCTCATAATGATGGAGGCTATAGGATGCATTCAAGAAAGTGGTGACATGTTCAACTGGTCTGAGCACTTGGCGACTATCATCAAAAGCAATTGCAAGGAATGCCAAGAATAGGGGAAATCCATCAGACTCCCCTCTTTTTTGATTTGGCTATGAGCCAAGTCAGTCTGGTTGGCGAGGTTGTCTTCACAAGAAAAAGAGTACGACCATGAACAATTATCATTTTTTTGCACCAGGAACAACGGGCTCATAAGATTCCCTCCTGACCAACATGATGTTCAAAAATTAGGTCCACAATCTCAAGAATGTTTCCCACATATGGTGCATCGAGCAATTTGTTCGTTAAGCATTACCCAACCCATGCCACATTCGTGCATCAACTCAACCAAGTTATGGTGTGGGGACGACCAAACACCAACTCCAAAAGATCTAATATACCAACCAACTCGACTACAAATATTTGAGGAATTAGAAAGACAAATAGATACCTAGTTTATAATCCCAACAACGATCCTTGAGGAAGATCCACCAATCATAATGCCACTTATAGGTGTTGAGATGGAAAAAGAAAAAGAGGTTGAACCTTATACCATTCCTTTATCGATAACTTGGACAATCCAGCAGGTTCCCTTGTCAAGACAACCTCGAAAAAAAAGGAAGCAACCAATAATGGAGGCACCTCAACTAGTTAACCCAGCTACAAAACCACTTGACATTGATTGGTAGGGACTTCTTCAGTCCAACAAGTCGATCGAATTTAATGACCTAGCAATGAAAGAAAACTTCAACAAGTTTGCTCGAAGAATACTTCAACAAGTTGAACAGAAGGAAAATGTAACTCAATAAGAGGCGACTAAAACTTGACAAATATTAAAATCAAGTGTGGGGCCTATGTACAATGAAGCAATGACCACAATTAAAGAGAGTCATGCTAGAGAAGCAAAAATGAAGGTAACCCTAGAAAAGCATATAGAGACCACGCAACAGAATAAACAAAGTTTAGAAGAGTAGTAGGATACAAGTACTAGTCGAACTCATCCTCCTAACCATGGACGACTCGCATGACCCAGTCCTTTAATCATATACCAAAGAAACAAAGAACAAAGCAACAACGAATCGACCTCACATGGGAATCCCCATCCATTGAGCCTGCCAATATCATTGAAGAAAAATGGTTAGTCAAAGACCCACCAACACAACAGAACAAGAAAAAGAAGACTTGATTTCAAGTTTCTTCTGAAGAAACATTGTTGGACCATGCTGACGAAGAAGAACATGAGAATTTGACTCATGCCAATGGGAAACAACAAGAACAATCAACCCACCCTAATTAGTTGACCCACGCCGACATAACAGACCATGAGTAGTCGAGCCACGTTATTGAGTCAACCCACATCGACAAAAAAAGTAGGAGCAAGAGAATATGGAATGCCAAGGGGATATGCATCAACTATACATGGGAAAAATTTGATAGGCCCCACATGATTACACAAAGCCAATGCAATTGCAATCGAATGAACCAGGTGGCTCTCAACCGACTATCAGAGTGGAAACTCAACAACAACAAATAGAGAGAACCCAACAAAATGATTAGGGTGCACATGATACAATAGAGAATTCTAGTGTGCAGGACAAGGGTAAAATCACAACTGACCAAGGGCAAATGGGTAAGTCGACTCCTCTCCCAGAGAAGTCGGCTAGAAAGCAACCACTTGCACAAGAACTTGAGAAGAGTCATAAGAAGAATTCAGAGAAGAATCCTGAGAAGAGTCCTAAGAAGAATCTAGAGAAGAATCCCAAGAAGAATCATAAAAGACAATTGATCTGCCGCTACAACCATCAAATTCAAAGAGAAAGAACAAAAAATAAGAAGAAGATGATCCACAAGAAAGAAACCACATCCTCTATCACATCTTTCAGGCCCGTCGAAACATCTGAACCCACAACATATATTATATTTGATCCCACCTTGGCAAATGACACTCAAATCTTCGACCTATGTAATGAAGTAGAAAAATAATCAGTAGCACGATGGAAGTGGGCATTGAAGGATGGAGATAAGTTGATAGCAAGAAAAGAAAAGGAACAAGACACATGGAAAAATTGCATTGACCTGGCATGAGAAAAACTCAATATGGCGCCATCAACTGAGAAGCTCGATCGATTTGACTCTATCAAAACAGTGGTTGAACAACTAATCGAGTAAAACCTACAAGTGCAACAAAAAAATCAACAATTGGCGGAGGAAAACATGAAGGTGAAGCAGGAGCACATCGAAATAGAACTTACACGACAAGAGTGTTAGTGGTTCAAAGAAGGTAAGAAAGCCCAATTAGAAACTGAGAATGTTGTGGAACATCTCGACTAGGTTATCAAAAAAATACAACACGCTGAGAAAATTTTTAATCCTGAATTGACTACGGTACAAAACACCTCCATCACCAACAAACTGGGTTACCCGACACAGATGAAGTCACTTGGAGTCCAGGCATAGTATTCAATTGACGAATGGCAGACCTTTGCCTAATACTTGCATAGATTGATGCCTCATATTTATCAATTTGTTTTTTAGCATCTACCACAACAACTGGCACCATGATAGCGGTCGGCCTCCACCTCCCCTCTTCAACCGAGATTCCATTTTTTAGTCCAAGTATATTAGAGTCTAATTTTATGACTGCTAGTCATCATTCATTGACACTAGAAATAGAATTTGAAGAAGCAGATACATCACGACTAGGTAAAGGCGTCAAAACATTGGATCCAAAAGTACGTCTCTATCGTTGGCCCGAGACTATACCAGAAGAGTTGGTCGACCAGCCAGAGCAGATAGTTGAGCAAACAAATCTAACATCATCTACAACAAAAGACCTGGAAATTCAACAAGAAACCATAGAAGATCTGAACAAATGATTCAATATATTCTCTATGTCTTCGAGACCCGACAGTTGACTGTCAAGTTGAATATGCAAGTCGATTAACTATCAAGTCAAATATGTAAGTCAGTTGACCACCTAGTTGGGTCGACCAACCAAGGCAATTAGGAAGTTGCAACTGCCTTGTAACTGAATGAGCAAGTACAAATATATGAATATATAATAGAGGAGGCTAAGACTATTGTGATACATAATAAAGTGCATATTGTTAGTCTCTCCATTACTTTGTGTACTCTTTTATCTCTTGTCTATGTGTGTGCTTGTATATTAGTATTGCTTTGTGTGAACGACTACTCATAACTTATGCAGATAATTCCCTAGATTACAACAGACCTTAATAGTTTGTTTGATTTTTTCTTTTATGTGTTTTGTTTTTTTTACAATTCTTTTGAGTGTATTTATCTAATAATTGAGAGAAACATGTGCTAAAGGATAATCTGTAACCACAGTCAATAAAACCTATCTAAGGCTTGTCGATGGCCAAAACTGACCATGTTCAACATTATAAGGAGATCACCAGGTCAGGGCCCCAATTAGGCCCTTATTCGTTTGGGATGGTGATTCCGACTGGGTTTAATGGGTTCAGTTACCCTTATCTAAAACTATCATAATCTAAATGCTAATCTAATATAAACTAATCTATATGTACAAAGATATATAATGGCCTTATATCTGCTAATGTATCTTGTTACCTACTTTTATCAGTAGACAAAAGAGAAGGAATTACCTTCTTGTATTTACTTAAAGAAGGGAATCTTCTGTTGAAACAAGGGCTCAACAAAGCCACGCTTGGGTTTGCTCCTATAGAAGGAGACTTCTACAAATGATTTCTAAATGCAAATGTAAATGTTATTCTATCTAAATTGCAAACAACAAAATAAATCTATTTTATCATGATTAGGCAAAGATATAGATCTCTTCTCAACCATGAGCAAGATAATGAAATATGGACCAACTTTGAATTTAGAACAAAATAGAGTTAACAGATCGAAGAATTAGTTCTAAGATCTTTTTACTTGTTGCAACAAATATGCAAAAATAATTGCTTGATAAGTAATTATCAAATTCCTATTTTTACATATATCTAAATTCAATCGAAGATTGTATCTAAGCCAATATAGATCATGTTAGACTACAAAAATAGTTATGTAGCATAACAAGAATGAAACAAAACGAATATGACATTAAGCTAGTGGATAGCCATCAACTTAATGTATAAAAACTTACTTAAATGCAAGATTCAGTCCTTAATTTATCTCTACTAAAATGTACAAGTTAGCTTGACAATGTTTTAAATAAGCATGAATTATTTAAACTAACAATAGTGCTTGAATAAAGAAACATACTCATATAAATAAAGAAAAAAACAAGAACTAAATAAACTCTTTATTATGTCTTCAAAATCAACAATAGTGCTCAATAATGGATACAAAATAAGAAGTTCTTCCATTGTTGATCCAATAGATGGCTCATCCTCTACAAGATGAATACTCATTACCACAGTGCAATGAGTCTCTACTCTTGCAACAATTCTATCCATATTCTCCATCCCCTTTACAAGAATATTATGAGACCCTTTATAATTTCTCAACTCGAGTCGAATCCCACTATTAGCTACATAATTATGAATCAGTTATAGAATTCAAAACGGCCAAAAGGTGGAATTATGGAAAAAAAAAAACCCTTAAGAAAAGTAACAATATCTTCACAAATGTCTATTTGTTTGCAAAACAACTCAATTAGAAGTAAACTAGCCCATTCTCCAGATGGGTTTTCAACCCTTTGGTGAAATTCATCTCGATTTGCTCAGAAATCGATTTGAAAAATCGCCTCCTGAAAAGTGACGTGATTTATGATCTGAGAAACATTTGTGCCACTCCAATCTTGATTTATCCCAAATTATTAATTTTTTGAGGAAACGGTTTGGGGTGAAGGTAAAGCGACCCATTTATGAAGTGGGTTTTCAACTGTTTGAAGATATTTCTCACTTATCGATCGAAAATTGACCTACAAAATTGCTTCTCGTGAGCTGGTTGTAACAACAAATATGGAAAATTTTGCCTCCTTCCTGATAATATTTATCCTAGAGTATTCATTTTATAAGGAAATTGTTTGGGGTGAAGGTAAATCGACCCATTTTTAAAGTGGATTTTCTACCGTTTGGAGAGATTCTTCTCTAATTGTCTGGAAACCACTATGCACGATCAACTCCTGAAGATGGTTGTAGTTTCCAATCTGTCAAAACAAATTACCAAAATAGAATAATAATTCATGCTTTCCTGTGGAGATAAAATTAACAATGAAACAACAACAATACCTCAATTGAAACTTCCACAAAATCCTTTGCCAAGATAATATATGAAAAAATAGGTTTTGACTGTTGCGAACTGTGAGCCCGCGCGACTGATCCAGGGTTCCCCCTCGCCGCCATGGAGGCGGTGGGCTCCTCCCAGGTTCCTCCCCCTCCACCTACCCCAACAGTCGAGGACGCTTTCAATCAGATGTTGGCTTCTTTGCCGAAAAAGAAGACATCTGAACCCCCTAAGTTCGTGAAAAAACTGGATGATATTCCATAAATCTCTCTCCCCTCAGAGAAACCGATCCAGGTCGCCTTGTCACTGGCGGATCGTGCCCTTGTGGGACAGTTCACTGGCCTTTGGCCCTCACCAAAAGCAACAGAGAACTGGGTGGTCAAAAATTGGAAGCCTCTGATCAAGAATAGTGTAACCTCATACTTCTTGGGGAGAGGCTTCTTTCTATTTGAATTCACCGCAAAAGAGGACAAAGATCTGATATTTCGGAATGGGCCCTATTTCATGGGCCCTCAGGGCTTATATCTCAACAAGTGGACGCCGGACTTCGATCCAGATGTGGACGTCCCTACGGCTGTTCCAATATGGGTTAGGCTGCCAAACCTCCCAGTTCATTGCTGGAATTGGGACTCTTTGCAACACATAGGTAATGCCCTGGGCAAATTTATTGACCGGGAAGACAATAAGGACCAATATGACTGTGCCCGAATTTGTGTCGAGGTCGATCTAGAGGTGGGACTCCCGGAGGCAATAAAAATCAAAGTCGACAGTTGGACTCATGTGCAAAAATTAGATTACGAGCAGCTCCCTTTCAAGTGCCGAAAATGCCATGTCTACGGACACTTTGCCAGGGGTTGCCCGAGTAATGGTGAGAAAGATAAAGAGAAGGAGGAAGGCTGGAATCAGGTCAAGCGAACAAAAAACTCCCATAAAACCCCCAAATCTAGGGCTCCAAAAGACAAAGGCTCTCAGCCGTCTTCTGATCAGCATGGCCCTACCCTGAATGGTCAAGCAAACATATTCAGGCCCTTAAGCTCAGCTCCAGAGGAAACCCAGGAGGTCGAGAAACAAAAGACACTGTCCCCTGGCAAAGGGGCACCCTTAGGTCCGAGGACAGGGGAAAGTGCCTCAGAAAGCCTCAAGTAAAAACAAGCAGAAGTCGAAGAGGAGGAACATGACTCAGAGGAATCAGAAGAAGAAGGAGAAATAGGGAACACACAAACTTCGGCCAGAAGATCGACAAGAGGTCGAAAGTCTGCCCGAGATAAGAGAGAGCAGGAAACCTACGAAGATAAGCTTCAAGGCAGCTAGCAAACCCTTGAGAAAATTTTGGCAAAAACCCCGAAGATGATAAGGAATCAAGCTCAGGGCTCCAAGGGAGCTCAACACACTCAAAAAAGTAAGTGATGAAGGTCATCTCCTGGAATTGCAAGGGTATGGGGAACAAAGTGATAGAAGAAGTCGTGAGAAGTCTCATAAGGATAGAAACCCCTGACATCCTATTAATCCAGGAGACAAAAATGGGGGGCAAAGACTTCCTCCAAGTTAGTAAGAAATTTTGGAAGAAAGGTGGAGGACTGGTCGTCTCTGCTTGAGGAGCCTCGGATGGGCTGAGCTCTCTTTGGAACAGCAGTAAGTACTCATTGATCACTGAAATTCTAAATGACCATTGGCTATACTTGAAACTCCAGCTTCTGGACACAAAGGAGGTCATCAGCCTCTTCAACATATACGCTCTGGTCAACGTAGGGGAAAAAAAGGCATGTTGGGACTCGATCAGGAATCTGGCAGAAACGGAGAATGTGGAAAACGTCATCATCGTCGGTGATCTTAATCTCACTTTGCTTTTGTCAGAGAAGCGTGGAGGCAACATTGTCAGGAGTCCTGCAAGGGAATGGGTGGAGGACCTCATGCAAGAGTGGGATATGCTCGACATCAAGCCCTCCAATGGTAAGTACACTTGGTCAAATAAAAGAATCAGACCTGGTCATATTGCAGCAAGACTTGACAGGTTTCTTGTTCAAAGTTCTTTCCTTCTTTTAGGACTAGAGGCTAGTATGCATATTCTCCCTTGCAGCGTTTCAGATCATAAACCAATCAAACTCGAATTCCTGGCCCAACAAAACCTAGGCCCTGTACCTTTCAGATTTAGCCCTTTATGGGTCAAGGAACCGAATTTCATGAAGAAGGTAAAGGAAAGTTGGAGGGAGCCTGTTAAGGGATCTCCCTTCTTCATCTGGGAGGAAAAACTCAGAAGAGTGAAAGTAGTCCTGAAAATATGGGCCAAAACCCTCCCTAATCCAGCTTCTGAAAGAAAACAAGCCCAAGCCAGCCTGGAGCTCCATCAACTACAGACAGAAAGCACAGAAATCACAAAATAAATTCTGGACAGGGAGGCAGAATTACAGCAGAAGTACCATAAGGCATGCTTTTCGGAGGAAGAATATTGGAGACAGAAATCCCGCAGCATTTGGCTGAAAGCAGGAGATAGGAATACCTCCTTCTTCCACAAACAAGTCCAAGCGAGAAGAAACTTTAACTCCATCTCAGAAATCAAAGAAGATGCCACTATTCACAAGGACTTCATTAGCATCAAAAGGGCAGCATCCTCCCATTTTAAAAGCCTTTACAGCGAAGAAGGGGAGAGGGTCCAGAACTCCAAGTTCCTTGATGTGGTACCTTCAAAGATCACCAATAGAATGAATCAGATTCTTGAAGCTAAGGTAACTAAAGAAGAAATTAAGGCTGCCCTCTTTGCCATGGAGCCCGATAAAACCCCCAGACCAGATGGGTTTACTGCCAGATTCCTCCAAAATTGTTGGCAGATAGTCGAAAAGAATCTGCATAAACTAGTCCTGAAATCCCAAACCTGTCAGAAAATTGGGGGCAGCACGAATTCTGCCTTCCTTGCCCTCATCCCTAAGGAAAAGGGAGCCAATGCCTTCAACAGATTTCGCCCTATATCTCTTTGTAATATCGGTTACAAGCTGATAACAAAGGTGATAGCCAACAGATTGAAAAGTTTCCTCCCTTCTATTATCCCTGAGAATCAAGGGGGCTTTGTTCATGGGAGACAGATCGGGGACAACTTCATCTTAGTACAAGAGGTGATACACTCAAGTCTGCTTCGAAAAGAAAAGGGTATGGTTGTCAAACTTGATCTCGCAAATGCCTTTGATCGTGTCAGACACAGTTTTCTCTTTGATGTTATGCACAAGTTTGGATTCGGAAATAACTTCATCAATTGGATTCGGTCTTGTATCTCTGAGCCTTGGATTGCTCCTTTGGTGAATGGGCGAGCAACAGATTTCTTCAATGCCTCAAGAGGGCTCCGTCAGAGGTGCCCCCTTTCCCCCCTCCTCTTCGTTCTCCAAGCTTATGTTCTAAGCTTTTACTTGCAGAAGAAACAACTAGACCAAGAGATAATGGGCTTGAACATTGCAAGAGGAGTCAAAAATATTAATCATGCGTTGTTTGCCAACGATTCTTTGTTGCTAGGCGCAACCACTTTGCTTTCGGCCTCTCGCTTCAAAGGAGTGTTGGATGATTACTATGATGCAACGGAAAGTATTCTAAATAAAGGGAAATGTCATATCTACTGTTGGAATGTTCCTGTCAACACCCTCAATGCCATTTCCAGGTGCTTGGGCTTTGCGGCCTCTTCCAATTGGTCTTCTTTCAAGTACCTGGGCCTTCCAATTTTCCAAAAGGTTGCCTTTAGCAGAGACTGGCTCCCTCTTTTAGAAAATTTCAAGCTCAAGATTCAGTCCTGGGGCTTCTCTTGGCTCAACCATGCTGGTAAAACAATGCTTATTAAGGCTATTCTCAGTAGCCTCCCAATCTTTCAATTATCTGTCATGTTGTCTCCTATCTGTATCCTCAAGAAAATGGAGGATTACATCCATAAGTTCTCTTGGAAAGGCGGTAAACAAAACGAAAAGAGAATCCCCCTGGTAAGTTGGGACAAAGTCACCAAGCCCCTTTTGGAAGGCGGACTGAATTCTAAAGACCTTAGCATTCAAAATGTGGCAATGGGAGCTAAGCAAATATGGAGAATTATCGCTCCAAAGCCTGGCTGGGCGCAAACTGTTCTATGGAAAAAATATTTTAGTGGTCAAAGGAAACGTTGTCTTGACAACCCCCTTCCAAAAACTGGATCGCATCTCCTAAATCTCTGCGTCAAAGCTACCCCATTGATAAACCTCCATGCATATTGGATTCTGGGTAATGGCAAGCTTATTAACATCTGGGAAGACAACATCATGAACACTCCCCCACTCGCCGAAATCAGCTCGCTGCACGCACTTCGGGATTGGATGGTCAACGCCGGCTTCATCACACTGTGGGATATCTCTTGTTGGGAAGACTGCAACTGGGTTAGTTGGAAGAAGCTCCAGGTGCCTTTGGGGCTGAAACAAGACTGTGAAACATTTTTTACTCACCTGAAGGGCATGTCTCCGATTCACGCCAGGAGACAAGATAAACGCGGATGGGGATCCCAATCGGGCAGCTACACAGTGGCTCTTGGCTATGCAAAACTGTTGGAACAGCCCCACGTCCCTCATAGCCCTGCGACTTGGAAGGGGCTTTGGAGCCACAAGACAATTCCTAAAATCGACTTTTTCTACTGGCTAATGTGCCACAACAGAATCCTGACAGGGGATCGATTGAAGAAAAGAGGCCTCCAAGGGCCTTCCCGATGCATAATGTGCCTCAAAAATGAAGACAATCTATGTCACTTAATGCTGGAATGTAATTTTGCTCAAGAGATCTAGAAAGAGTCACTGGGCCCCTGGAGAAACGCTCTTATCTGTCCCACCTCCATCGTTGATCTGTTTGCTACCTGGCTGAGCAACTACCCAGGGGTACTTCCAAAAAACGAAAGCTTCAAGGTGGCCTGGCTCTCCTTGCCAAAGATCATCTATTGGCAAATCTGGCTTGAAAGGAACAAGAGAATTTTCAGAGTTCAAGTGCAGGAAGCGAAGCTTGTCTCGATCAAGATAAAAAACCAACTGAAAGAAAGCCTGGGCGATCAGCTTGAGGAAACCAGTTTAAGTCAACAGGATATTGAATGGGGAGAAAGGTTGGGGCTCTAGTTTGCACAAGCCGCAAGACAAAGCATGCCAAACAAAGAATGGCAAATTAGACTCAAGGAAAAAGACTTTTCAGCCTAGTTGAATAACCATTCTAAACATACTCTTCTCTTCGACAGGGCAGCCAAAGGCAATCCCGGGAAAGCTGGTGCAGGTGGTGTCATTAGGAATCCAGTAGGAAGAATCGAGCATAGCTTCTCCTGGGGCTTAGGCCACAATACCAACATCCAAGCAGAAGCACTGGCTCTATTCCAAGGCCTCAAGCAAGTCAAAGATCTAGGCATCAAAGAGGTTAATGTAATTGGTGACTCTCAGTCCATTATAAAAGTTATAGTGGACAATTCTGCTCCCAAAGACTTCAGATTAGCAAGACTGGCGACAAGAATCAAATCCCTAACTAAATCCTTTCAGAGTATAAATTTCTTCCATGTGATGAGGGAGAATAACAAGGACGCTGACGCAGAAGCCAACAAAGCGGCTCTTCTTTCAGCCGACACCCTACTAAGAGACAGGGACGAAGAATGGGATCCCATTCCTTAAGAGCTTTCTGTACTCTCATGTTTTTCCGCATTTTATTGAACTAGTTCGTCTGTATACACAAGTTAGGGAAAATAACAGAGATTGAGTTGTTGGCTATTTGTAGAAACCTCCGGTTTATGAGTATTCGGGACTTTGAGATCCTCGTTGTAAAGGAAAGTTGGGCTTCTCCTCACATTTTGTAACCTGACTAAAGGCATTTACGCCAAGAACTAAATACAATCCCATACCTGTTCCTGTAAAAAAAAAAAAATTAACAATAAAACAATTTGGAAATGAATAAGCAACAAAAAATATTTTTGACTAAATAAAAGCTTCTAAATTAGTTCAGAAAACTAATTTTAGTTGCAAATTAGTAGCCTTCACTTTTGCTGCTTTTTTGCAATAGTAAATCTCCAAATTTGCTTGAATTATTGTTGCCATATTGTTCTCCATGCAAATAGCTTTCCAACGAGTGCTTATTTGCCTCATTTCATTGAGTAAAACTCAAGATGTCACTTGTCAAAGTTGGGTCATGAAAACTAATTTAATTATGTTTTGTTTATAAAAAATTATGGACAAATTTATTCATCTTAAATACACACACACAAATTGTATTTACAATTTAAATAAAAAAAACGATTTAAACCTTATTAACTAATAATTAATTAATAATAAATAAATAAAAACTTATTTACATATAACATTAATTTTGTTTACAATTTATAGAAAACATAAAAAATTATAAATTTTATGTTGAGACTGTAAAAATTGACCAAACTTTTAACTAAGGATATCTTTCAAACTGTAAGTCGGAATAAGGAGAAACTTGAACCGTTGGAATGTTGGCAACAAAACGAAAGCAATTGAGATGTCAAAACTAAAATCAAATCAAAATTAAAATCTCTCAAAAGAAACCAAACCAAAACATTCTAGAAAGTGATATTAACAAAATTTATATGGATGGACCCATAATAATTTCAAAAACAATATGGGGGGTGTTGTGGCCATAACAAGGCTATAGACTCCTAAATAAATAATTATCTTCGAAGCTTACAGGTTACATAAGATTCAGGGCGGAACAACCTTAATCAACATAAGGAAATGGAATTAAACATGAGACATACAAAAACAATTCTATAACATCTCAACCATTGATACCAATAACCATTCACTAAATATTCTAGAGATTCATTCAAACATAAAGAATAATATTAATTGCGTTCGAAATTCTTTCTAGAAACACCTGACATATTAAGTTGCTCGAAGAATAATCCACAATACAAGGAAAATAACATAGGAATTTCGTAAAACTGCCTTAGATCATACAGAGCTTTTGAATTATGCTTCAAAATAGTTCTCAGCCACAATAATTCATAATTTCTTCTACTATTTGTCAACCCTTATGCCAGAGGTCGATGTCTATATTTACTGAACTTTAAGACTAAAAATAGTAAAATCGAAATATCTTAAAATAGGAGGCAATTTTTTGGAATTCTAACATGACTTCTTCAAACCCCTAAAAATCCCATGGTGACCCCCGAACTCAACAACTGAATATTAACTATTGTTCGATTGATCTTTTCCCAATATTTGTAGTAGGTTGACCATTTCTCCTCCATTCAAATATTCAAATCAACAACTAAATTCACCCAGTATTTAGTATCTCCTTTCATCCTAGATATGCTATCATCATAGATAATTTGTATGCCATGGTCTTCCTTGCATCAGGCTTTCTGGATCTCTTTGATATATCAATATGATCTGTGGCCTTGGCTCCTTTCTCACTCCATTTAAGAACTTCTTTATGTGATACAAAGAACATTAATGTTTGTTCTTGATAAATTGCTACAATTTGTAAAAATGTGTCTCTTACTAGTTTATATTTGGCATGCTCTTCTAAAATATTTCCCTTAAAATTGGATACCACCTCCATGGCTTCCTTGTAATAATGTACTTGATGTTTGAGTGATTATAATTCCTTTTGCATACCCTTGAATTTTATTTCGTTTGTTCTAGCCCTATCAATAGTTGCATGCGAGATGGCTCCTCCAACATTCAACAACTCACTTAAATTAGCTCTTTTAGCATCGAACAATGTCTACTTTGATGTACACAAAACAAGATTGTCTACATTGATTTCTCATTTTCTCTGTGTTCTCTTAACAATGGATTGCCTTTTGCGATCATAGGGAATGGGATCTATGTTGGCCACCTCATCCATTGGCTTGAGAATTGGTTGATCCCCCCGGGACAACACATTCTCCAAGCTGCTTGGGGTATGAAAATGCTCCATAGTAGGTTCTTTTCCTTTTTCCATTGCCTATGCCTTCTCTACAACTAGTTCTTTACCTTTGTCCACTAATGCTTCATCTTATGCTAATGCCAATGGATTTGTTTTCTTCTAACCCTCACCAAGTTCCTATGTCATTGAAGGTGCAATAGTTTTCTCAGCCCAGGTTGGAATGGGTACTTGAGTTTCATTGACTGCTTCTAACATAAATTCCCTCTTCTAGTCAGCTTCTTGAATTGTACCACCTCCATCAGATTTCTTAGTGGTTTGAGTTTGAGAAGGCTCTTGGGCTTGGTTTTCAGTGCCACAATAAACTTCATTCTCTATGGGAACCTTTATCTTCACCACTTCCTACTCTTCTTCTTGAGTCACACCAATTATGTCTTGAGGAGTAGTCTCAATAGGATGGGATTTTGTTGGTTGCTCACTAGTCTATTGTGATTCATCCTATTCCTTCTTATTCTTTTCTTCCTCTTGTTCCTTCTTCTTCTTTTCTTCTTCTTGCTTTCTCAATGATTCTTGTGTTGCCTTGTTTTGCTCTTCCAAATCTTGCTTGGTATTTTCTTCCCTCTCTTTCATTCACTGTTCCTCCAAGTCTTTTCTTCTCTACCCCACTTTTTCCTCTCTTCTTTTTCTATTGAGCTCTTCTTGAGCAACATCCTCTTCATGCTTCCTTTGCAATTGTTCTTCGGTCTTGCGATGAAGCTCTTGTTCTTGGAGTAATCTTCTTTGTTCTTCTTAGATGGACTGATGATCTACTTCTTCTTTCAGTGAGATCTCTTCAACTCTTCTTCCTTCTTCTACTTCCCTATTGGTTGTGGCTCCTTGGGTTATTACCTCCATTTGTTCATCTAGAGATAAATTTTTGAAAATTGTGAGACTAGGAGTGGCCTTCCTCTCCAAAACAAGGGCCAAGTTCTGTCATTCTCAATGAAAAAATATTCTTGCCATTTTTCATGAGCATAAGGTTAGTTATAGGCAACCTTCTCAGCTTGTTTGAGCACCAAACATTTGGGGTCATGTGTTCTATACCTACCGGTGTCAAACCTATATTCCAAATGTGTTAAACCCTCATGCTTGGCCTGTGTGGTATCCTTAAGAAAATAATATCCAAGCTAAAAACCATAGGGAATAAAATCCATCTTCTAATCCTTCATCGAAGAGGCATTAAAGCCTTGAAGAATAGTTTGATAACATATTTCCCCAAGAACTAGCTTATCACTGACATATGCGGGTAGAAGGTGAGGGGAACCAACAACTTTGAAAATCCTGAGATATCTGTATTTTTCTTCTATTTACCAATTACCAATGTGTGGAAGAATTTTCTTTACTTTCTTGGATAACCTCATACACTCTTGGAAAAAAGATAGTATATAGGCAACTAATAACAAGTTGCAGATAATGGCATAAGATCTTTTGTATTTGTTTTCCCATAACATGTTGAAGTAAACATGAACAAGGGCTTCTGAAACGTGTCAACTTTGGTTCATCTTAGCAAAAACATTTCAAGCACATATTGAGTCCAACAAATAAGAAGCCATGTAAAATGAAGGAACCACACTTGGCTTAGGTTTTTGAGCTTTCTCAATTTTTCTACTGAGCTGCTTGGTGATAGTAGCTCCCCAATTGAACATCTTTCTAGTGGTGGCCACTGTGTGAGACAATTGCACCCATGTCTCAGTAAACCATGAGTAGTCTTTCTCACCATATAATCAATATATCATAACAATGATGTACATGTAGGGTTCTCTTGAACCTTTCACACTTTACCACCCTAGGGACCGATTGAAATATTTCTTGTCTTCTTTCCACCAACTACCTAGGATTTTGCATATATCATGTTGGTTATGAAACTGTGTTACAAAATCAATGTTGAGTAACACTTCCAGTTCTAGTAACTTATAGTATTTATTGATCTCCAAGGGAATACATGTCCCCACAAATTGTCCCTACTCATCATTGTCTAAACACTTCTTGCTATCAGTATGGTTGATAGTCCACTCCAATGCCTTTATGCAGGGAAACACTGGAGCCCTAGCTGTTAGAAAAAAGAGGATCGTAGAGAAATAATATAAAACAGATGCAAAAATATAACACATAAGATATACAATACAATAGAGACACAAATATACATGGTTCACCCAATATGGGCTACATCCACCAGAGAAATTGCCAGTCCTTCCTTTATTATTATCCAACAAATGAAGGAATACAACCTACAACACACTCGATGTAACTTCCTCTTATTTTCTCATAGTCTCATCTCTCAGAATACAATATTTACTCACATGCAAATCCACAAAACAATTCCCTCATACATAAAAGAGGGTTGCCTTATAGGGAAAAAAACCCTGATATAACTTCTACCGTCAGATTTGCATCCTATTGATGAACGGTTCATATTGACTGCGAATTACAATATTTTACAAGGCATTTTTCCCAAAAAATTCTCTTCGGGGGTGATGCCCTTGAACCCCCGTCAGTCGAGGCTGCATAAATCCCCATAGGAACAACCTCTCATGCTCTCTAGCTCCAGGAATCCTTGCGGTTTCCTAGCCCCCGAGCCCAAAATTCCCAACAACAATTGTGTCCCTGTGAGAGTCCTCAAGCCAAAATGTTCACTCCAACTCCTTCTTTCCTTTGTTCCTCCTCCTTCCCCCAAATTTTCTTACCCTCCAAAAACAAAAGATCCCCCTTCCCCAAGTTCTCCCCTCTCCCTTATCCCCCTCCCTTGAATCCCACTCCCTCCTTCCATTTCTCCAACCGCCTTATCCCCCATTAATTCCTCAACCGCCTTATCCCTCCCATTAATTACTTCAACTACCAATTTTAATAATATTATAATAAAGTCTCTATAAATTTATTTTAATAATTAATTAAATTAATATTTATCATTCATGATAATTACATAGTTAATTAGGGTTGTTACATACACCCACCCTTCAAGAAACTTCGTCCTGAAGTTAGATTAATTTACAATACAAGGGTAATGACACATGGTTCATACATCCACATCAAATAAACAACATTATCAGTAAACAAAAAAAACTTATACATACTAGTGTACATGTGCAAGAAATGCATGTGTAGTTAGCACATACAAGACTCGTGCATGTACTAATGACAATAATTATCACACCTATAGTAATTCGTGTATGCATCCAATCCAATCCAATCAACAAGACCATTCATTTCATAAAAGATAGTAAGCCAATTAAAATGTTCGCAAAATCCCTCAATTATAATAATTTAGCACAACAACGTTCATTTAGATAATTGTAGTTCAGTTAAGCAATTATGAATATACATATATACATATTTTGTTTTCAAAAAGGGGGAAAACAATAAATTCTACTATGAGGCAAAATACCCACACACTCTCAACTATTTCAATTCATCCTTCCTCCCTAACTTACTTTCGTCTTCCATCCCTATCCTTCCTCTGTTGGACTATCTTGGAGCGTCAACTATATTGATCTAACTCCAAATAGAACCCGTGAGCGGAAGTGTCAACTCTCTTGACCAAGCTTCCCCAACAAGCAACTGACAGTCATCATCACACGTCTAGGGGAGCGTGAGCTAACACCATCCTCCCATGACTCTAGGTTTCAGAGGATACGTCGTGGGAAATGCCTCCACCGCTCCTAATAGGACTAGGGTCCACACCCTACCATGGAACATACAGTGGCACTATGTTGCTGTGAATTTTGTCATCGTATATTTAGTTTTAGGCAGTCTCACCACCTGAAAACCTGCACTGGTCCATATATCATAGAAATGCATTTGAACCAACATAATTTCGCATACAAAGATTCATACCATATTGTTTCTCGGTCGGTGTTCACGACATCAACTTTTATTATCATTATCCTTTGGCTATTTCATAGCCCATTCACCTGCAGATTAGTCTATAACACAAACTCATACATATGTATGCATTATCATGATGTAAATGCATTCAACCATAATCTCAATTTGGTATCCACGTACCAACAACTTTAAATGTCAAAATTTTCAAGTTAGAAATAGATCGCATAATATCCCCATAATTCAAATAACGTTAACCATTCATAGAATTAACATTCACATAATAGGTTGCATCGTATCCATCATCATTCAAATAACATTAAACATTCATAGAATTGTCATTCACATAATAGATTGCATAATATCCATCATCATTCAAATAACGTTAAACATTCATAGAATCGACATTCACACAGGTTCATACGTCTTAAAAGTTCAAGTGTATCATTAATAGTTTCATAGTGAATAGAAAATAAAGGTGATTAGGCCTTAGGTAATTCTAGTTGTCTAAGTCAAAAGGTGGCATTACATACACCCAACCTTCGAGAAACATATTCTCGAGGTGGTAAAAAAAGTGAGGTATGATCTCGGCGTAATGTCTCGCCATCCTCCCAAGTAGTAGATCCTGGGCTATACTTGTCCCATTGGACCTTAACTTGGTCTACCAGACGGTTCCTGAGTTGTCAGGCCCTACGGTCCAATATGCGTAACGGTTCTACCATGAGGGTTCCCGCGTCCAATACCTGCAATTCCTTCCAATTCAGTTTATGAGATTCGCCAATAACATAATGACGTAGAACAAATACATGAAAAACATTATGAGTTTTTTGCAAGTGGGGTGGCGGTACGAGACGATAGGCAATGGGTCCAATTCTCTATTGGATTTTGAACGGTCCTATAAATCGAGGAGACAACTTTGTCCCCTTCCCGAACCGAATGGTACTCTTATTAGGCCCGATACGAATGAAAACTTGATCTCCCACTTTATAACTTCGGTCAGTCCTATGTGCATCAACATAACTTTTCTGTATATCATGTGCTTCCTTTAGTCTTTGCCTAATCTGAATCACCTGTTCCTCCATCTCTTGAATCAATTCTGGCCCAATTGTCACTCGGTCTTCTAACCTTTCCCAACTCAACGGTGTTCTGCATGGCCTTTCATACAGAGCTTCGTAGGGTGGCATTCCAATGGAGCTATGAAAACTATTATTGTAGGCAAACTCTACCAAAGGTAGATACTTCTCCCAATGGGTTTGATTTCCCATAACATACATCCTAAGCATGTCTTCCATAACTTGATTTACTCTCTCAGTTTGCCCATTTGTTTCAGGATGATAAGTTGTGCTTAAGTTCAACTGAGTCCCCAATGTTGACTGCAAACTTGTCCAAAACCTAGAAGTGAATCTGGAGTCCCTATCTGAAATGATCTTCTTGGGTAACTCGTGCAAACAGATGACCCCACTTATAGACACGTGTGCCACATCAGTGACATCGTAAGTGTCTCTAACCGGGATAAAATGAGCACTCTTGGTCAACTTATCAACTATCACAAGAATGACATTGTGTCTATGCGATGTGAGCGACAATCCCACAACAAAATCCATAGAAATGACTTCCCATTTGGACATAGGGACATCATGCGGTTGTAAGAGACCTGTCGAGCGGTGATGGCCAACTTTCACTTGCTGACACTCTAGGCACTTGGCAATGAAATGGACTACATCACGCTTCATGCCTACCTAGAAGAAAAGCTTCTTCATGTTTGCGTACATTTTCTTCACACTCGGATGCGCACAATAAAGTGCTCTATGGGCTTCCTTCAGTATGATGCTTCGAATATCCCCACCTTCGGGGATGTACATCCTTCCTTGATATCTTAATTGTCCATCTGCTTCCAGGCTATATCCTCCATACTTTGGATCTAATTTCCTCCCACTCTGGAGGGTTTAAGTAACCTTTAAATACCAACTATCTCCAAGGAGTTGCGTCAACACACGCTCCCTCAGATTAACTTTTAAGGGTACCAAAGAGAAGACACGTGGTCTCATATTCAAGGCATCCACGACCACACTCTCCTTTCCCTTGATGTATGATATTCCAAAATCGTACTCACTCATAAACTCACTCCATCGCCTCTGCTTGGCATTAAGATCCCTTTGAGTGAAGAGATGTTTTAAACTTTCATGGTCCGTTTTGAGCTCAAAGTTTCGCCCCACTAGATAGTGCCTCCAAATTTTCAGAGCTGGCATTATAGCTGCCAACTCTAAATCGTGAGTAGCGTAAAGATCCTCATGTTGCTTCAACTTCCTTGACGCATATGCTATCACTCCTCCATCCCGCATTAACATGCCCCCCAACCCTTGCTTCGAGGCATCCGTGTAGATTGTGAAGTCTTTTTCCGTATCCGACACTCATAGAATTGGTGCACTAGTTAATAACCTCTTAAGCTTGATGAATGCACTATCACATTCTTCTATCCATTCATACTTGACCCTCTTGCACTACAAAGTGGTGATGGGTTTCACTATTTTAGAGAACCCTTCCACAAATCTCCGATAATAACTGATTCGTAGGATCTTTTAATGACTATGGTTGAGTTTTAATTTTGCATGCGTTAATTAACCATTTGAGAAAACTTAATGAAAGAATGGGGAAAGAAGAGGAATTATGACAACTATATACACATATGCAGATCTGAAATGAAATAATAGACAACAAACCATAACACGAGAATTGATAATGGAGTTCGACACAACTTTGCCTACGTCTCCGGGCCTTTGTCTCTGTGGGGGAGGCTTCTTTATTTATGTTCAAAAGCTCAAAAGTACATCACAGTAGTGCCAATTGGATACAAGACTGATTTGTTCATGTTCTTCCAGATATCTAGAACCTTGCAAAGAAAACGACACGCAAAACGGACATCCGGAGCTCCCAGAAATGGCCTGCAAGCGTCTGCTCCTCAATAGCTTCCTTGCATAAAAATGGCTTTGGCTTGGCTTCCCTTCAGCATAACTCTGCTTTTTCTATCCTCCATGGCCTCATATAGGCCTGGTTTATATAGATCTAAAGTTGGTTATCCATCCCCAACTTCCTCCCCAAATTTGGGCTCCAAAAATGCCCAATATCTCCCAAAAATGGAGAAAATCAATTAAAATCAGGCTTAATACAATGAAAATCCCAAGCTTAACAAAAAAAACCCACTTTTTGTTAAAATGTAGGGCGCAGCCCCCAAAACGCGCGGCCCTGGTCACTTGGGCGCCTCCATGTGGCCAGGCGTTGTCCCTATAGTGCGCTGGCCCCTCTGTATCCGGCTCCTGGTTCAATGGCGTGTAGGCATAGGACCCTCGGGCTTAACCGACTAACCCCTTCCCGCGCTCTTTTCAGATCAGGTCCGGGTCATGTGGTCGCCTGGGAACCAAGGGCCAGCCCTATCCACCAATTGTCTCGCGCTCCTGTGTCGGTAAGCCCCCGCTCTGTGGTCGTGTGGTATGTTAGTGCCGAGGGTTGGGGCTAAGCCCCGGCCCTTTCCCCCGCCGAATGTCAAACCAATTAAATTCAAATAAAATTTTTAACATATGACTGTTAAGAACCATATGTGGAGCGGGCGGTTAGCCCGGTCCTGCTAGTCCGTTGCCCGGAGGATAGGTCGGGGGTTTGACCCTGGTGAACCCATATAAATTTTGCATAAACCATCAACCAACCACAGGGTGCCACGTGGCAGCCCATGACTGGGCCACGTGGCACATCAACCACCAACCAAAATCTGCCAAGTGTCAATTGCTGGATGGTCCACGTCACCTGCCACATACCCTGCCACTATACTTTCCGAGTCAGCTGTTGACATCATCCCGTGCCACGTGTCACCCTTACAGTGGTGACACGGGTCACCTGTAGATTGGTCCAACTGTCTGTCATACACCACATCAGCCTGCCACATGTCACCTCCAGGGGTTGCCACGTCATATGTATGGCCATACGACCTGTACAGTCAGCATGCCACATGGCACTGTACGGACTGTACAGTTATCCCCTTTTTTTACCTGTTTGGGTTTTCGGACAGAACGTGATATCTTTCGCATACGGAGCCCGTTTGATGAAGTAAATATATGGCCGGAATCAGGAAGACAAGACAAACGCAATGGTGCTGGTTTCGTCGGATTCCGAGCACTTTCATTTTTGAGCATTTTTAAGCCCTGTCAGGCTTCTGGATCCGATTCTGGATCACACCTCCCCACAAAAAGACCTTTTGGTCCCCAAAAGGTTACTGACCAGTCAACAAGCTCGGGATAG
>ML796780.1:112602-178548 GCA_009831015.1 Picea engelmannii | reverse complement strand
AGAGAAATGGAAAGTATGGATAAGGAAATCTATAGAGAATTTTTCCATTATAGAAGTAACACTAAGTGTTCTTGGAATCCATGTGATCTCTAAACATTGTGCATCAATCATTCACTTTATCATACAACTGTTGAAAAGTACTCTATTCAAAATCACTAACTCAAGCAAAGCTATAAATTCATAAACTCATAATTTAACACTTAATTAAAAATTTTAATTCAAATTCACACTTAAAATGACAATAAAAACACTTTGTGCAGACCTACAACTCTTGAATAATGCTAATTATAACTTACAACTCAAATTCATAACTGAGACTTCATTAAAATTCATAATCTAAGTGAACTAAACTATCATTAAGAATCATATCCAAAATCAACCAAAATGCTATTAAAAATCATAATTCAAAATCCATTTCTATCCTATCATGTTGAAGCAACATTAAAAAATGAAACATACCTACAGAGAGTAATTGAAATTGCAATTAAACCTATCTAAATTAGTACGTTTTCAAAACTAACAAAACTAAAACAATTAATCTATCAAAGCTTCAAATGAACCTATCTAAATTAGCGCCCTGCAGAGTAACTTTTAGCTAGGAAGAAAAATACATAACAATGTAATTAACCAACTCCTACAACCTGAAAACAAGATATAATTATTAACACACAACCATGGACGTCCCTCTATGATATACACAGTTCAAAAAGAAATATGCAATGTACAGGAAGATGAATTAGATAAACAATATGTAATTAAAACATACACAACAAGCAATTGAAATTGAGAAATTCATATAGTAAAGAGATCATTTCGAAATCGAAGTAAGGCAAGAAGATAAATGTGAATATGTACTGATATACACAATCACCTAGACCATTGGTGGTCCCCCCAACAGGTCATGGCAACACTCCAACAAGAAAACACAGATGCTAAATTAACACAAAATTGTAATTAAGCATAAAAACGGAGTATAGAAAAAAATTGGTGATAATGTCTGTATCAAATAATAAAATTTGTCTCATGGTTGTGCCACAGGTAGTGGTATTTATAGGTGATTATAGAGCTGGAGAGGTCAACCACTGGAAGGGTTGACCCTCTCTAAAAACTATAAAATCATTAATTTTATTCTAACAAAAATATCTTCTTAACAATTTTGTGTGCCACTCAGCAGTTGTTGCAACTGCCCAATCTGAGGTGTGTCAAGATTTTTAGTTGGAGGGAACGAGGGGGCATAAAACCTACATCCCCGATTCATCCATCAAAGGCCACCAATATACCAACCGCCATCTCCAATGCGCTCCAAGTGTCGGATCGTGTGCCAAATGGAGTGCCAGATTGTGTGTTGGATCAAGTGTTGAACAGAGTGTCGGACGAGGTACCGGATGGGGGATCGGATTGTGATTCCCCCTGTTGCAAACAAAACAAAACATTAGATCTTTATAAAAATCAAAATGAGATGAATTGATCACAAAATCATTGCAAAAATGACAATTATACATACCTGGTGCGAACTCATGGTGAATTGATATATAAAGCTTTGAGAATACCTTCAAAATGGATAAATGAGAGCATAACATATGTAATATCGCATGCAAAAAGGATTTGGCCTTGAAACAAAATAGTCAAAACACGAACCCAACATTACCCCCATGTCTAAGGATTTGTAGGTCCCTCTACAAACAAAAATGAATCACCCGACATAACTAGACTCGTGAAGGAGGGGGTAGATTGGCTTTAGAATATTCTCCCTCTTTCCATGGGGATTTTGTCTTGGGCCTTTTACGGTGTTTCAATTGCGTTTGGAGGCTGCGATTGGTGGTGGCCATTTGATAAACCAATCGCTGAAGAGAATTCACTTTTGCTTGCAATACAACATTGTCATGATGTAGATGCATATCCATAGTTCCTCGTTCTTCTAATTGTTGAAGCAACTGAGCATTTTCTTGTTGCAATTTCTCAATAACTGGGGTATGATCAGATGGTTCAAAAGAAGAGGGCTTGGATCCCTTGATGGATGTAGAAGTTATATCAACTTTGGAAGACGATGTGGGCATCTAGGACGAAGGAGTAATGAAGTTTTTGTGAGAGAGAATAGGTTCAGATTTAACTTATTTATTGGGATCAAACTCTTCTGCATACACTTCTCTAAGTATTTTATGGGGGATTTCATGATCATAATATAATTGGATAGGATGCGAAGTGCTTAGAGGTTTTACATTGGTTTTGCCACTTGTTCTTCAGGTACTTCTTAGAAAATATTCCTCCTTGAATGGATTGGATCCTCTTCTATTTGTAGGGACTGAACGAAAGTCTTGTTAAAATGCATCTTGTAACTTCTTAGGTTAAGGATCAACAAGTGTTGAAGGAAATGGGGAATTATCAACATGATTTTTATTTTCTTACCTGATGAGGCTGTAGGGGAATCAACAATTTTCTTGGCCTTTTGATCAAACAGAGAGATAGTTTGAGTTGGAGGTTTTGGAGTTTTTGGAGAATGATTTTTAGATGGAGTAACATCCCCTGAATAAACTAATTTTTTGTTGGTCTTGACAGTGATATGGGGGTTTGAGAATTGATAGAGGAATTCATCCTATGTCTTGCCCTGTTTTTTCAATTCAGCTATGACAAGCAATTTGATAAGGCCATGGTGGAATAGACTGTTGTGAGGGTTGAACAAGTTTTTATGAACTTGGGAAGACATTTTCTCAAGACTTTCAAGAATTAGAAAGGAAAATTCAGGGGTTTATTAAATTGGAAATGGGATAACAGAATAAAATGACAAGATTTGAAAACAGAGTACCTACCTTCACAAGTGATAAGTCTGGTAATTACGATCAGGGGTTTAATCAATTAATCCTTGATCCATTATTTTGAGTACCCTTTGGCTCCAAAAATGTTTTGAAATTCAGGCTTGAGTACTCTTTTATAGCTTGGACATGGAAATTGATGGTTTTTGAACCATCGATCCCCAGCCTATGGAAATTTCGTGGTTGAGGCAATAGACTCTTCAAAGACCAAGAAGGCCAGAGACCCTATGTGATCCAGTATCCCATCAAAACCAAGATTGAATTGTAGTGAGACACCATCACCATAGCCCTATAGACTGGCCAAGAATGGTCCCCACCCTACACGAAGGAAAATCTCTCTACACTCTGTGAATTTGGTAATGGCCAGAAGCTCGGCATAGGAGGATGGTTCATAGAATTTGGGCATGGTTACAGTTCAGAGGATGAAGAAAACAAAGGAATCAGGAAGAGGGTGAGTGTGACACATCAAGCAAGGGATGAGTGGAATGGAAATCAGGGCAGAATCCCCGATTTTTAATGCAATTGAGGTGGAAACGATTGAATTAATGAGCGAATTCATCACACACGATCACCATGTGTGACTATGATTGCGCAACATTTGAATTTCGAATGGTGGTGTACTTTAGAGGCAAATGAAATTATGTGAGAATTATATCAATATCCAAGTCTTCGACTTCAACATTTGATCATAAAAATGCATTAAAAAGTTTTAATTTAATTATCAACATGAATTTTGAACAACATACCATTCAATCCATCTTAACTTACCATTGCAACAAGTGTATCAATTTGAACGATCATTTCTGCATGCAATCATGGTCATTTATTGTATATGCATACCTCATCCGGTCCTCCATATGGCACTTCATATGGTACTCTTGTGCAAGTGGAAATTTCCCCATTATAATGGACGTTCACCCATAACACTCAGCTTGGGAAATTTCTGGAAGTCATGGTGAACATGAGCATGGACAGGATAAGTGTGAATAAGATGATCCATTATTAATTGCCTTGTCATCGTTCTTGTAACAATATAAAACAACTTGTTCCTATGTTCAATAACTTGTTCTTCTATTCATAACTTGTTCCTCTATTCATAACTTGTTCCTCTATTCATAACTTGTTCCTCTATTCATAGCCGTGTAACACAGATCTATAGTGAGTTTAACAGTGTGTTATTGATCTGTAATTGTCACAAAGAACCAGTTAAGCAGTCTTCCAAAAAAAATGTACAACGGGCTTATAACACACAGTGGTGTCAGCAGTATAGAATTTAACATTTTAATAAAAACAATTGTTGATATAATAGCCCAGAATATCATAAAAACAATATGATATCATTTTTAACATGGATTATAATATAGATGGGTAGTGTTTATCATTTGACACCTCACAATCAAAGATATAGGGAACCAACCAATTCTCCCAATAGCCTAAGATTTACAGTTTTCCAGGTGTAGAGATAAATTTCACACATTAGTCTGACGAGACGGTTAAAATATGGCCCCACCTGTAGGACAGAACATCCTACATATAGTTAAGAAGAGGTAGGTGAGAGAGTCTTAGGATAGTCTTAAAGATAGTTCCCAATGGACGATTTACGGATTTCATTGACTTGTGATTAACCATGCATACTTCTTTTCATCTATGTCTACAAGTAATGTTTTACATCAGGACAAGTTTTAAGATTTAGGAATTTTATTTATTGCTTGTCAGATCATCACCCTCGCTAGGTAGAATGCCCCACTACCAACAACCCTGTTCAGTACTCCGATGGGTTTACCTAGTCATACCATAGGCCAGTACCCGCTACGAATAGACCTGTTCAGTATCCCGACAAGTTAGCCTCTTACACCCTTTTATAGCAAAGATTGGCACCATCTTTTAAGATATTTTATATAGAGATTGTTTTTTGAAAGAAGATGGGGAGGCAACTCTAAATTTTTTAATTTAAGACTGATATGGTATTTATGTTAGAGGATGACTCTTCTTTATGTATTCCTTATAGATTTCCCTGATGTAAGGGGTACTTAAGTGGATGTAGCCTATCTAAAGATATGGTATAATCAGGAATTTTTAGTGTGTAGTAGATGGTATCATTGGAAAAGAACAGAAAGGTATATTCATGCCCTACTCACTTTCTTCTTTTCTAAGTTATAGTGATGTTTCCATGGCTAACCGGTAATCAAACCTTCTTGCTACTCTTTCATAAAGATACTTTACTCACTTACTCAGGGTTCTTGGGGAAATTGTACGAGTAACCTCTTGTTATATCCTCTAGTGGTGGAGGTTAATAGAAACTTCCATTAAAGATGCCTTGAGAGAAAGGAAGATAGAAATATTGTAAAAAATATGGCTAATTCGCAACAAGCAATTTCTAAGCATAATAAAAAATCAATATTCAACTGATGCTGAAAACAACAAAGTTCAAATATAGAAATATTGTTTTTTGAAGTAAAATACTTCCCTTTTTGTCTCCTTGAAATTGTCCACTTGTGGTGAAATAAATACCTGCAAAAATCTCTAAAATTGTTTATCAGAAAAAAAACACACTCTAAAATATCAAAATCTGATGAAATCAATGAGATCAAGTCACAAGCACATGTATCTCATGGTTATTTTATTAAAAAGAAAATGTAAAATGAGGCTGCATTATACTTTAAGCTAAACTAACAATATGCGACTTTTATTTATTATCCTACTCTACCTAAAAATAAAGGAAAATCTTTATTCAAGTGTAAGAAATTTTCCAATGTAACCATGTGCGAAGAAAGATAAGAAACATACCCATATCCAGATATGAGAAATTTATCACAGTGATTACCTGGATATGAAGAACCAACCAACCTACTTGTTTTGGCATCAAAAGGTGTTGAAGAAGAGAATAGAATTGTGGTCTGATGACCTCTTGAAACCGAATTTCAATGTAATCTTGATGTTCATCAACAATAATTTATATGCTCTCCTTCATCATGCTATGCAAATCCTCTTCTTCTGCATGATTGATTTATGAAGTACATAAAGGATCTGTTGATATGTATGTTGAGAAATCCTCAATCTCAGGTGTTAGTGATTGCTCTCCACCACATGTAGTCCATAAATTTTCAGCTTCCTTCGTAGTTTGGAAAGGAAAATCATTTTGTAGCTCATAGGACCTTAATTATTCTAATATTTACGGAGAGGTAGATACACTTTTGGCTGCTGCCAAAATGTGTTCTTCCTAAAAATAAGAAATACCGGCTTCTGCTAGGATTTGAGAAAGTTCCCTCAAGATAATGGTTTCTTCTAAGTTCATCTTGTCGTTTGATAAAACTTGGTTCACACAAAGATCAGTGTTCGAGGTTCTTACAACACCCAAAATTTTATATGTGTTTTTTATGATTCTAATCAATACTACCTACCACAAAAACATATTTTCATAAATCAAACACACATTTGTATGAAATAAAACATGCTTGCAGTAAAGAAATCAAACTCACACTCACTCCTACATTAATTTGCAGAAATTAAACACACCCAAACTTACAGAAAGAAATAAAAACACACTTCCATAAAATTAAATTGCAGGAAAGTAAATTTCAAAAACACACTAAGAAAAATAAACAAACTGAATAACAAACAACACCCAATGAAATAATACTGAAATTCAACGCTATTGAAAAAAATGAAATGAAATGAATTGCAAAACTTAAAGCATACTACTTAAAGAAAACTTGAACTCCTCGTGCTACTTTAGACCTCACTATCACCAAGTTATCTTTTCACAAGAGTTATCTCTTCAAAAAGAAAACACAATTGCAGGAAAGAAAGCACGCTTGCAAGAAATTAAATTGCAGGAAAGTAAACAAACTGAGAAAAGTAAACAAACTAAGAAAAGTAAATAAAATTGCAGAAAAAAGTAAACACTCTTGCAGAAAGGGAACAACAAGGATTTGGAGTGACCCATTAAAATGGATATGCAGGTTATTACCTCTTGTCTTAAAGTTTCTCCTCCCCCTTGTTGTGTAATTAAAATCAACCTACCTACCTAAGCTCTAATCCCTTTAGCACCTCCCCGGAAATGACGCCAAAAATGATGGGCATTCTATATGTACTAATTCTCTCAATTAAATTGTCAACATGGGGTAAGAAAACTTAGAGTTGTAGCACTGTATGAGCCAAGGAAGAAAATATAATGGAAGGATTGTCTAGCTAAGGAGATGGTCTACCCTAGGGATCAATACTCTATCCAATTTACAATTCTACTTTCTAAAGAGATGAATTTTCAAATCTAGTTAAACAACAAATTCTATGTAAAACAACCTCTAGTTAATGAGCTTCAAGCAATTCTAGAATTATAAACTATTTTCCATAAGTAACCTTAAACAATGAGCTATGGACTGTTTGACCTATCTCTAAATAAGAAAATACAAGTGATCTATTTCAAAGCTAGTTAATCTATTCAATCTCTCTTTAAATAAGCAACATCAATCTCTGAGTGAACAAGTAAGTAAGAAAGTAAACAACTACTCTATCAAAACTATTTTGACAAGTGAACTCTATTCTTAAAAAGAACTCGTAACTATTTCTATTTTGAAAATAATAAGCATTGATCTATTTAACCAAAAGTAAGAGTGTTGTGACAATATTCAAATTCTAATTTATCAAAATTATTTCTATCTTGTAGTAAAAAGAAGGAAAGTATTCAAATGTGATGATTGTGTCTTTGGTGTTGAATAACATCACGATGACATCTGACTATTACTGACAGTTCAAGTGGAATTAACTCAATGATGACTTCTATAGAGAAATGGAAGGTATGGATAAGGAAATCTATAGAGAGTTTTGCCATTATATAAGTAACACTAAGTGTTCTTGGAATCCATGTGATCTCTAAACATTGTGCATCAATCATTCACTTTATCATACAACTGTTGAAAAGTACTCTATTCAAAATCACTAACTCAAGCAAAGTTATAAACTCATAAACAAATAATTTAACACTCAATTAAAAATCTTAATTCAAATTCACACTTAAAATGACTATAAAAACACTATGTGCAGACCTACAACTCTTGACTAATGCTAATTAGAACTTACAACTCAAATTCATAATTGAGACTTCATTAAAATTCATAATCTAAGTGAACTAAACTATCATTAAGAATCATATCCAAAATCAACCAAAATGCTATTAAAAAACATAATTCAAAATCCATTTCTATCCTATCATGTTGAAGCAACATTAACAATTGAAATAGACCTATAGAGAGTAATTGAAGCTGCAATTAAACCTATCTAAATTAGTACTCTATCAAAACTATCAAAACTAAAACAACTAATCTATCAAAGCTTCAAATGAATCTATCTAAATTAGTACCCTGCAGACTAACTTTTAGCTAGGAAGAAAAAGACATAACAATGTAATTAGCCAACTCCTACAACCTGCAAACAAGATATAATTATTAACGCACAACCATGGAAATCCCTCTATGATATACACAGTTCAAAAAAAAATCTGCAATGTACAGGAAGATGAATTAGATAAGCAATATGTAATTAAAACATACACACAACAAGTAATTGAAATTGAGAAATTCATACAGTAAAGAGATAATTTCGAAATAAAAGTAAGGAAACAAGATAAATGTAAATATGTATTGATATACACAATCACCTAGACCATTGGTGGGACCCCCAACAAGTCATGGCAATAATCCAACAGGAAAACGCAGATGCTAAATTAACGCAACACTGTCATTAAGCATAAAAACATAGTATAAAACAAAATTGGTGATAATCTCTATATCAAATAATAAAATTTGTCTCCTTGTTGTGCCACAGGTAGTGGTATTTATAGGTGATTACAGAGCTGGAGAGGTCAACCACTGGAAGGGTCGACCCTCTCTAACAACAATAAACTCATTAATTTTATTCTAACGACAACATCTTCTTAAGAATTATGTGTGTCACGTAGCGATCATTGCAACTGCCCAATCCAAGGTGTGTCAAGCTATGTAGCTGAAGGGCACAAGGGGGCATAAAACTCACATCCCCGATTCATCCATCAAAGGCTGCCAGTATACCAACTGCCAACTCCAATGCGCTCTGAGTGATGGATCCTATGTCGGATGGAGTGTCAGATCACGTGCCGGATGAAGTGTTGAATAGAGTGTTGAATGAGGTACTAGATGGAGGATCGGATCGTGATTCCTCCCTGTTGCAAACAAACTAGAATGTTATATCTTTATAAAAATCAAATGAAGATGAATTGATCACAAAATCATTGCAAAAATGACAATTATACATACCTTATGTGAATTCATGGTGAATTGATCTATAAATCTTTGAGAATACCTTCAAAATGGCTAAATGAGAGCATAACATATGTAATATTGCATGCAAAAAGGATTTGGCCTTGAAATAAAATAGTCAAAATAGGAACCCAACACACTACATGCATTAAGTTGTTTCACTTTCAGTGCGCCATTCCTGTGTACTTACACAGGTGCACGCCAAAACATTATACTATGCATTGTATCATTTTACAACTACACACACTCTTTTGGTGTGATATTCTCACACACTAACTTAATGTGCACATAACCAAACCAACAAACTTGTTCCATCATCTCACCAGATTATATGTAAAGTACAATTAAATTTATATGTACAATTATGGGGTCTATCCTAGGGGTATTACATCATCTAATTTTCCTGAAAGTACCATGGGGAGATACATGCCTCTCTGCATCCTAATATGTATCATGAAGCTATACTAGCCTCTTCCTGGTCTTTGGAACAACGACTCTAGGAGGGTCCACTGGTTCAGTTGGATCTGTTGACTTCTCCTGATAGTCTGAAGGATGATTAACTGGAACAGAGGGACCTGAACCCACATCCTTCAAAGCCTCCTTCTCCTCACTATCGATCTCCATGTGAGACTCTTTGGACCTCCTCAAGGTTGTTTCTTCATCAAAGGTGACATCCTGACTAACCTCTATCTGGCATTGTCCTCGAATGTATATTTTGTAAGCCTTTGATTTCTTGTTGTATCCAACAAACATCCCTTCTTCCTAGAAGAATCCAACTTCATCCTTTTCTCCTTTGGCACGTGAATGTATACTGGAAAACCAAATATCCTCAAATGACTGACCTTTGGTTTCACACTTGTGAAATCCTCCTCAAGAGTCTTGTCCCCCAAGATATGGTGAAGAATTTTGTTCTAGATTTACACTATTGTATTGGATGCTTCTACCCATAAGAACATGGGTAAATACAGATCATAAATCATGGATTTGGAAGCCTCTACAATGGGCTTGGTCTTCCTATTTGCAACCATGTTTTACTGTAGGTTGTAAGGAATAGTCAACTACCTCTTGATCCCTGCCTCCTTGCAAGTGTCACTGAAGTCCCTGGAAGTGTACTCTCCTTCATTATCCGACCTCAACACCTTGATCTTATTTCCTGTCAGGTTCTCTACCTGAGCCCTAAACTCATGGAATCTATTGAAGACCTCATCCTGGTTATCATGAAGAAGATCCATGTATTCTAGGAGAAATCATCAATGAATATCACATAATACAGGAATCCACCTGAATATGAAATTGTCATAGGTCCACATACATATGAATGTACTAGATCAAAGATCCTCTTGGACCTACTATCACTGCTTGGAAAATATCCCTTGGCATTCTTTCCAAATGAAAATCCCCTGCAAATTCCATCATGCTCTATCTGAAGCTCCAGAAGTCACGTGACCATCCTCTTCAATGCTGGTAAATCCCTATAATGTAAGTGTGAAAATATTTGATGCCATAGCCCACACAAATTGATGTTTTCATGTACCAATTCTTGGGCTGGTCACCCCAACAATCTATATAGACCTTCCTCTTGAACACCATTCACTGTTGTGGAGTCTATACTCGATCCCTTAGGCCTTAAAATAACCTTTCCATTCATGAATTCAACTCTATAGCCTTTATCCTCCAATGTTGAGGTAGAAAGAAGGTTCTTCTTCAACCCTAGTACATACAACACATCTTGTATATGAATAGTATCTCTAGACTCTAGTTGGAATGAAGTTGTCCCAAATCCTCTCACTACATACTTGGCATTATCACCAAGTTATACTTGCAATGTTGACTCCATCTCAACCAAATATGAGAGACAATTACGAGAACATATCATGTGCCTAGAAGCACCACTATTCACTAACCAGATATCATTTTCATCTAAAATAATGCATGAAAGATCAGAGACAAAGAAGTACTCTTTCCAAAGTTCATCCACAATCTTATCAAGTTTAGATTCCATTGTCTTCTTCTGTGGTGGATGCTCATCAATATCGGTTGTTGATGCATGTTGCCTTCCCTTCCTTTTCTTATGAGGAAACTGAGAAGCATAGTGACCAAATGTGTGACAATTGAAGCACTTGATTTTTTTTTAAAGATCCTTCTTCTTTTGTTCTTTAACTAGGGATGATCCTCCCCCTATATTTTTCTTTCCAAAATTTATTTTTCCTTTTCCTTTTCTTGCATGAGTTGCAAGAGCTTGAGATCCTTCATCCCAAGGTTTTTGCAAGTTGTTTTTGGATAATGTTTTGTCCTTCTCTTGGACATAGTTAGTCCATATCCAATCAAACTTGGGAAAATTTTATCTTCCATAAATGCTCTGAAAAAATGGCTCCCATGAAGAAGGAAATCCGTTAAGATTCATTGTAACAAGTTCTGCATCATCAATGGTGTCTTCAATGGTCTTAAGTTGATCTCTTAACTGGGATACTTTCATAAAATAAGTGGCAACTAAATTTGATTTGGTAATCATGATACAACAGAGTTGATTTATCAAAGTTAATTTCATGCTTATGTTCTTTCTCTTGAACAATCCCAACAAGGTGTCAAACATTTATTTGTCAGTTTTCAACTCAATAATGTGTGGAATCAAATGAATTTTTACAGAATCTATCAAGATCCTCTTAGCCTTTTCTTCATTCTTCATGTTCCTGGCTTTCTCTTCATCACTTTATGGTTCTGAGAATTTTTTTTTACATAATTTTGAATCTCATTTTCATCCAAGATGAAGAGTATCCTGGTCTTCCAGGATTTGAAATTTGTAGAAAAATCCATCCTGTCTTTTACTCTGATACTGGACATCATATTGTAGAGAAACAAAGAGTGAGAAAAAGAGATGGTTGTACTATGTTGTGCAATCATTAAGGTGTTCATGCCTTGTAACTAGAAAAATCATGAACAAAGGGAATGTGTTCTCTCTATGTGCACATGTCGCTCATGACCAAAACCGTACAATTGCAAAAAATAAAATATATAAAGCATATCTATCAGATCTGGAACTGGAAGCTTTTAACTAGCTTTAGAAAATACTTATACTAGCTCTGGCACTGAAATCTTTTAACTAGCTCTGGTACCATGTTGAATTTTTCTAATTTTCAGATCTGATAATTATTTCCATATGACTTAAATGTTACTGTTATCATAGAATAATTACACACTAAAAATATCAACAAGGCTTAGCAGACTTGATGAGAGGTTGTTGTAAGTAAATATTGTATGAGATCATATATTACAATTGAGGGCCCCGATATATGTACTTGGGAAGAGTTTTATTTATTTAATGGACATGTATTTTCCATTATTGTCTTTTCATTAATTAATTAATTAATTATTATTAATTATTGATTATTTATATATTTATACATTATATTATAAATATATTATTTATATATTATATTTATGTTAATTATTATTTCCTCACATGCATGTCTAATTAATATAGATCACTCCATCCTATAGAAAGCAATGTGAGAGCACCTCGAGTCTATCCACTCCTCGTCAGGAGAAAGGCCACACTTGGGCCATTCACCACTAGCAAAGCTCCATGAGTAAATGAGCCATTTTCCTTGGTTAAATTAGCATGACTAATATGGAAGAATGTCTACCCAATGTTGCTAATTGGAGAAACATCAACATGATTATGTTTGTGAGAATGGTCATGTGGATGGCTATAATACCCGACCAAGATAGGTTGATGTTAAATGAATGGTGGAAAACATGCAAGAGGTGCATAATCATATGTGTGTGTGTGTGTGTGTAATATTAAAAGCATGATATGAATTCTTGATCAAATAGGATGTGAGGCAAGATGTGTACATGCCAAATCTAAGTAATATCATAGATGCATGGATGAATCTATTATGAAGAGTCATGACTGTTCGATTTAAATATTAGCTTGAAGAGGGTGTACGTTGTTACTCAGAGAGAGCTGGTGTGAATCGTTGAAAGGGTAAATGAGAAAGAATGTTATGTTATTATAGAAGGAAAAATGAATATGCCTCTGAAAACTGCATGTGAATGATTTTGAACAATTATGAGTGAAATGAATTAAATGGATATGCATGTGAAATTGTAAAGTGTACCTATGGTAGGCACACAATATGTTGATACATGTAGTGAAGTGCATTATGAATGTAATTTAATAGAATAAGGATACATGTGGAGTGTAAATTTGAATGCATCATAAGAATGCATTTTATATCCCTTACATCAAAATATTGGGTAAAAATTTAAAATTATGAAGTTGAGGTTGATTCAAGGTTGAGGTCATTCTATATCGTGATGGATGTGCAAAAAGAAAGTTGCACGTTGAAGAAGTTCCATATGAAGGATCTGTCTAAACACTCTGTCTAGAGAACAAATCCATAACCTTAATGACTGCTGGGAAACTAAATAGTGGGATGTAATGCCTATTTGATAAGAAACATGGATTACATTTTAAAATGTAATACATGAATGAAATATATACAAATGAGCAATAACCAATCTGATTTTGTTTGGGAAAGGTGCAGAATGCACTGGTTCATAGTCACGAGTTGATTATGATTTTGTAGTATGTTGTTACATCTAGGAAAGGTCAAGAAAAACTTGACTCATAATGATCAAGGAACATAGTTGGAAAGATCCCCAAATTGGATGAATTGCATAAGAAATAAATGAGAAAAGGAGGAACACTTTTCTCACTTCAAAAATCTGATTGCTTAACAGAGTTGTAAACTTTAAAAATTATACCTGGAAAAATAAATTTATGTATATGTTTAAATAAATGATAATGGTTAAACCATGATGTTGAAAATGCAATAAGACCTTGGGAATAGTTCAGTTAAGCTCAAAATTCCAAACTGTGTAAAAGAAGTGGAAAAAGGGAGAGTCCCTTAACCCCGTTCTTGTTATTTATTGTGTTTCTTTGGGACGAGAAAGATGATGTGTTACTGTGTGTGAATGTTTTTGGCATGAAGTGCATATAAATATGCTAGGAAATATATGAGAATGATTGTTGATTTAAATGGTATGTTACATGCATTTTATTTAACAAGACAATTGATGTAAACTGTGAATGTGATGAAGCATGTTATGTGTAGGAAATGATTGGAGCTATTGGGAAAGGAAAACTGCCAATGATGGACATCCTAAAGAAGAGGAGAAATACAAAAAGATTTTTGTTAAAAGGATTGATGAAGGGACTTTGAAAGTTCCCATAAAACATCACTGATGAGGTAAAGTCAGAAAGGGGTGCTGACATCTAGGAAATGTATAAAGAATTCATGCCTGTGTGGCATGAGAACTGAAAGTGATTGGGTAAGAATACCTTCTAAAATATTTTATTATTTTAGTGATATGCATGTGTTTTAGAGTGGTTTATTGCATGCCAATGATACCCAAGCAGGGTATGATTTAGGAAAAGAAAGAATTGGGTGACAATGAGTATTATCACCCTGGTTATTGGTGAAGAAAGAATGTTGGAATGCATTCATATGAAAATTTTGATTTCATAAAATATATGCTAATTGGAGGTTATGACCAGTATGAAGCATGAAGAAAAAACCTATTGTAATAATGGATTTGGATAGATAATCCACATGGTAATAGGTTGGATGAGTCCCAAAAAACCTTGGTAAGAGTGCCTAATATGAAAAGTAATCAATCTGAATTTAATGTAAGGGGGCATTGTGTGTATTGGCACATTGATTAGAGTCACTTAATGTTTGAATTGCATTCATAAAATTTGGTATGATGAAATGTTGTATGTGAAAGGAATGATAACTCCTTTTATTTGATATCATTGAATAGATAAATGCGATTTAATTGTTAGTATGCACAATTTTGAAACTATTTGTGAACCACTACAAGTGTGCAATGCAAACATGATGTGCATGAAAACTAACAATTTGTTTGGCTGGGTGAAGAATGGATTTGCAGGAAGAAGGGTTTTGGATATGACAGCAAGATAATACCATAAATAAGACCAATTCCTACTGGGTATAAAAGAGCCAAACTACCCTAAGAAAGAAGCCTCAGTCTTGTAGAAATATGGTTCCTATATAGAACCGATCTCAACTATTGATAAATGAAATTTAAAATCCATGCACAACATATTGAAGAGGTTTGATTGAAACCGATAATGGTATCTCATGAATTCACTATATGTAGGTGAAATAGGTAAGATTACAGGTCTTTCTTGGAGAGACAGATGGTAGTTTTCAAGTTGGGAAAGCATGGAAATGGATATTGTTGTGACATGAGAACCCTATGATGCCAGAGGGATGCCTCAAAAGACAAATTCAAAGGAATGCCTCGACTATAAGAATCAAGGAAGTCTCAGAAATTCTTCTTGTGTGAGAAATCCTTGGAAAGGAAAGATGGATCACCTAAGGGAAACTATAGTAGAGAAGGGGATGCCTGAGCCTAGACCTAGACGGTGAGTGACCGCAAGGAAGAGGAGACTTGAAGTATTCTTGTAAAATATTGGCTGGGAGCATGCACAAAATGAGCATGTCAAGGAAAGATGGTGAGCCAAGAACATATGAAATCCACACGGATGCAGATCCATGAAATGCATAGATGAGTATTCTGTTGATATGCAAATTTCTCTTCTTAAATTATGAACATCAATAAAATGTTTATGCATGAAATGGTGATTAATATGCATACTATTTGATGTTTATTGTAGGAATATTTTGAAATGACAAGGTCCAAGTGAGGACCAGACTATGAAGAAAAGGAATATGATGTTGAAGTAGTTGAAGGATAAATGCATTGTAGGTGTATTGAGAAAGAACACCAAGGATGATGTTCCTTTGAAGGGGTAGGGGATTGTAGCACCACTTTCCTAAACCCCTGATTATATGTAATTAATCATAGTTAATGATTTCCATTCCATGGCATGTGAACAATGTAAATATATTATTTTTTTAATTAATATCACCAAAAACTGACTGTGGGGGTGAATCCTTGAAGTACTAGCCATGATACCACTAGGGGAAAGAGTGAAGAAACCTAGAGAGGGTTTCATCATGCTAAAGAGGACCCAAGCCTCCTTGCTAATAATATGTGATTATGATATATTCAGATTAATTCCCTCATCCCCATATTTCAAGACAAATTAGTTAATGAGGAAGGGATGGTGGTTGAGAAACCAACCACCATCAATTAATGCAGGTATGGAATACCTTGCTAAGATAGATGAAACTATTAACCAAAGGGACCACAGGGTACCATTTCTATAGAAGAAATTGATTTGAGTCCCCTCTAACAGAAGGAAGGGGATAGGTCGAGAACCTTCCCAAGGAGTTACGTATAGGGAACACATGAATGAGAGGGAGGGGGAATAGAGGGATGTGTGTAGAGGAGGCATGAAGGTAGAGAGGATATATGAGCTTTGAGTTGGGGAGCACTTGAGAAAAGAAATTATTGTAAGAAAACACACAAGTGATTGAAAATATCCTTGGTGGTATCATGGCTTGTCACATGGGTGGCATACTATCGAAGTTACTGAGCAAGAAGAGCCTGCGATTGGGTGGAAATGAGAACACCCATAGTTCGTTGGTTGGATACAATCTTGTAAATAGATAAGTATTATTTTACTCTGTGCAATTTAATTAAAAATAAAGAACTGGTGCATGTACTTATACCAAGATTGTGTACCTGTTTAATGAAATTGATACTTTTCTCATTGGTAAGCCCCTATGCAGAGGTAATAGTGGAATAGATAAAAAATTTGTCTCTTCTAAATGCATTCATAATTATATAAGACTATTTAAATGGGAATTGATTCCTTGTATTCCCTACCCGTCCATCACGTTCTGTGGTGTGTGTTCAGACATGCATGAACACTCAATTGAATTGTATGAAAACAAGTAAGATATATGTGTAATTCTAAGTCATCTTTGTTTTCTCTATAATATATATTCATTACAATGGTTCCCTTGTGAAAGGGATATATATATATATATATATATATATAAGTAAGAGACATATGATAAAACTAAGAGAAGGAATTAATGGTAAAACCCTGAATCTTCTCCCTTCCCTTAACATGAAAGGGTTGTAGGGAAATGAACCCTCGATGAGGTGCCTATGTAACAACATATTTCTTCCTAGAAGAAAGGCCAATGGTCTATGGAAATATAAAATATATCCCTATGGAAGACACAGGGAAAGATGGAAGTTTTCATATTCTAAAGAAGGAACTATAATCCTCTTAATGATTGGTTGTAGCGAGGAGACTTAGTACTCATCGATTTTAGGGAGAGAGTAAATATGAGCCATCCAAAGATGGGAAATATTACCCATTGAATACCTTTATAAATATATAGAAGAATGGTGGTCGTTGGATCAGGGGATGGTCAACTACCAACCGTCAATGTTTTAGGTAAATCTCGGGAGGGAGTTGGTACTGAGGCCACAGGGATGACACTTGCCATATTATAAGTCGTAGAGGCAGTAATCGTGGGATGAATACATCAGCCCGATGCATTTCAAAGTAGAATCTATGGGCATATTGCATCCTCCCCACTTGTCAAGACTCATCACACTCAGAGATCCACTTGAATGAGAATCATTGATATATTGATTGAAGATATACATCTCCATTGTCTGATGATTGGAGATGCGACCACACCAGAATTGTCAAAGGACACTGACAACTATCGAATCTTACCGTGGTATATCTCAACCATAGATATCGTAGACCCATGACCCTGTGAATTAACGCGATAAACCATCCATTAATCATTGGACCACCCTAATTAACCATCTCATAATCCCTTAATGTCAGACTTTAGAGGTTTTCACAGTGACATTTCATCGAGAAAGTCCCAACATCTGGTACCCGACAGTGATGTGTCGTGCTAGGAATGACCCATGTGTCATAACATAGGAGGGACACATGTCACACATTGGTGATGCCACGTGTCACACAGTGGTGATGCCATGTGTCACACAGTGTTGATGCCATGTGTCCTGCCAATATGGCATATTTAGATAGAGGTCCAGACAAAAAATAATTTCCACATGTCAAATAGTACGAGCACCATGTGTTAGACCAAGTCATATTGTGCCATGACATGTAATATCGTAGACATGCCACGTAGAGTATACATGTTGATGGTAGGCCAAGTTGGATGTAGAGGCTTGGGTTTGGCATCTCAAGCCTCGACCGTTGGATCTGAACTGCAAGAGATATGGGTCATAGATTTAGTAAGGGGGGATATGGTACCTTAAAGTCCTGAGGTCCTGATGGGTGACGTAATATTGACCGTTGATTATTGAATCATGGATCAAATAGGGATTGTTGATTTCCCCTTTAAATAAACCCAACTCCGATCATGGACCACCATGAAACTTCTAGCATGTTGGAGCCTTGCACTGCACGTTTCATCTTGTGAGAGGACTATCATGTCAGCATGACGTATCTTGTCATCGGACTCTCGAGAAGTATTAGACTTCTTGACATATGAGAACTCATCGAGGTCCAAGATCTTTCGAGACGAGAATCATCGATCTGTGGATTGACGAGCTAATCTCCACCATCCGATCCTCTAGGATGCTACAATGTCAGGAAAGTCCCGACAATGATGTGTAGCGGTATCAATAACCCATGTGTCATGACATGGGAGGGACACATGTCACCCATCGGTGGTGCCATGTGTCACCTCAATTTGGCATAACTGGGTAGAGATTCATAGGAAATTTTGGTTCCATGTGTTGAGTGTTACAAGTGCCACGTGTCATGCTAGGTGGCAAACAATGGCAGGTCCACATGTCAAGTATAGATTTTTCCACATGTCATGCTAGGTGATAGAAAGTGGTAGAATTTCATGCCAGGTAGTAGGTGATTCTAAGCCATGTGTTATGCCATGTGGTAGTTTGTGGTAGTGCCACATATAATTAGGTTCCAACTCATCTCAGATTGGGCCTTTTGGGAGACACAAATAGAAAAAAGGTCGAGGTCATGAGATTTTGAGGTCCTGTAGTCTCAACGACCCAGGGATAAGTGTCATTATTTGGTGAAAGTGGGTCCTGAGAGAATGTGAAGAAAGTACTAAGCACTTGGAGGGCCAAGGGCCTAGTGGAATAGGTGGCAAGTGCCACGCCTACATCCATGTTTGCGCTAAGGGTGATGTGTTTTGACATGTCAACGCCACGTCAGATGGGAACGATGATGTGGATCCATGTGGAAATACAGAGGAATTTGGCCAATAAAGGCCCAAAAAATTCAAAGTTCCATAACGTTTGATCTAGAGCTCCATTTTGAGAAAAATTATAGTCTTTGGAAAGATCTCGGTGAGCAGAAGATGATGGTGTACTTTTTAAAGGGATTTGAAGAGGTTCAAGAAAAATGAAAATTTAATACCCCATCCCTTAAAAGGGTACTTAGGGGTTGGGTGTCTTACACCATTTTATTTGAACACATTTTGTTTGATACTTAGTGGGTATTTACTTAATGTAAAATGGTTTCCATTATTAAATTAGGTCCACTAGGTGGTTGGTACTCATTAATGATGGGAGCACAAGTAGTTAAGGTTTTTCTAGTAAGAGACTATTTATAAAGCTTGAAGTCTATGTAATGTTTTGTGAAGTTATTGTATTTGTGCTCTATTCAAAGGGGGTTGCCTCATCGAAGAGGCCCATGGAAATTGTTCTCTTTTTTGGAATTATCAATACAAGGGTTATGTTCTACAGTTTTAATCTCATTGTCATATTCTTTTTTGCACTTATATTTATTTGAATATTGTTCATGATCTATTGTGTTTGTCGATTAAGTACATTACAAGTGTTATCAGAGGTATTTCCTAATCCAACATACCCCCGAATATTAGAAAATTTTCTAGGCTTAAGATGTGTTTAAATGTATTTAAGCACACAGATATGTCATTTAATGTGTAAACCTGAGGTTGGGGAAGAATACATACAGTGAATACAAGTGGATTGCCACGGTTGAAAACCCTTATAAAATATGTTGGAATCCCTTATATTAGTACTACCGCATGAAACCGAGTATGCCTACATATTAAATCTTCAATGTACCCTTGGGTATATCAAAATCCCTCTCGGTGCACCAGAAACTTGCTTTACATAAGTGTTGGGTTCAAGAATTGACACCTTTTTGTCATCCTTTTATTATTATTTCACCTGCTTTTCTTATATCATCCGTGCCTTTTCATAACCATTGTTGACCGATATCTTGTATTTTTTTATAGGTATGCTAAGTTCATATGTTGCCTCAATTCACTAAAACTTGCTTGCATTTGACAAGGATAATGGTTGTTTTGGGTATTTACTAACAATGCATTAAGAATTTCCTACAAGATAATTGACTATCACAGGTGTTGTTACTCCTGAAGTATTGTTACTCCCAAAGTTTTTTTACTCTGGAGGTGTTGTTACTCCTGAAGTGATGTTACTCCCAAAGTGTTATTACTCTAGAGGTGTTGTTACTCCCGAAGCTCTCTTACTCCTGAAGTGTTGTTACTTCCAAAGCATCATTATGTCCAACATACTGAGGATGGTATCTGGACACCGTAACTGCTTCTATTGATGTTGATCGATTTGTTGAGTCATGCAAGTCCCTCGTGGAATGACCTATCTCCCTGAGTGATATATTTTTTCAAAGTCACGAGTATTGCATTATCACAAAGTCTATTTCAACAAGATCGTGTTATTGGACAATTCATTAAACAAGATATGTAATCAATCATTTCTATGACGACCAGTTGTATGAAATATTGCATATCTTCCTAACTAAGACTGTATTGAACATCTTGAGAATCAAAATATTCTCAAGACTATTCGTAACTGTCATTTTTCTAAGAAAATTTTAGAAGAGGGAACTTTTAAAAAGCAGAGCACTTTCGCTCCTAGACTAGTCTAGTTTTTGGATCAATCAGTTTGGTCGATGAGAAAAAACATCTGCACCTATACTTCTTGTGTTGGATTAATAAAATGTCAGCAAATTTTTGATTCAGTTTTATGTGAAATTAAGTTTTATTTTCTTTATCTTTTCTAGCCCATGCTAAGGAGGAAGGGCCCTCCTCTTTAGCAAGGTCGTTGTTACTGTGATATTAGGTAGATTTATATTGATAGTGATTGTTGTAGTGTTTTTTAGATATTTTCTCTCACTATTGTTTATTATTATATTATGATTATTCTTGTGTGTGTATGCAGAGTGTTGTTAATTAGGCTATATTGTGAATCCGGTTCAATTCAAATATTATTGCTACTATAGGTATTTTGTGTTGGATTAATTGATGTTGATTAATTTATAAATTTAGCTAGACTCATAATGATGTAGACAATTCCAATTCTATGAATCATCAACTTGTTAATTTATTTCATATCAGTAGGGTGTGCTTCTTTCTAGTTGAATGCATTACTTCGTTTATAGAGAGTGAATCTATTTCATTTCCAACAATTGTGTGGCTTGCTTTAATTCCCAACAAGTGTGGTTTTCTTCATTTATGCAAGAGTGTTTTCCATTTCAGCAAGTGAAGGGTTTCTTTTTGTAAGAGTAATTTTCATTTCAACAAGTATGGTCCTTTCAAGTATTCAAGTGTGGGTTTATTTCCTTTAATGCAAGAGTGAGATTTGATCAATTCATTTTAGCAGGTGTTTCTTTAAATTGAGTAGTGTGAGAGCATTTGGATTCCAGTATTCCATCTTTATTTCCAGCAAGTGTTTTGTTTCAGTAGTGTGATATTACTTTTGAAAAGTGTGCAGAATATTTACTTCAAAGCAAGAGTGTTAGGAGTGGATTATAATTCAACAATATGTTTTCTTGTCAATAGTGAAGATCTTAGTCTATAACGTGTGTATAATTCTTGAGGTTTTTTCCTTCAGATCATAGAATAGTGTCAATTAGAGAATTGCTTCTTGCATATATTTTACAAAATAAAATTGCAATAACAGACGCACCCTAGGTTGACAATTAATGTATTGGATGTTTTAATAATACAATTAAATACACCAATAATAAGCATCTCAACTATCCTATTTCTATAGTACATTGAGAACAACACTCAGGGAGATCACTCTAGTGTACCAGGGAATGGGGTAGTATGACTAATGGTGTGATTTATCCTCCTTAGTTGGTGTCATGAAAGATTCAACTAATTTCTATTGTTGGAAATACTTGAGAATATTAGAGAGATATAACATTTGAGACTCCTTCAACCTTAGGACCTGGTAAACCCTAGCCTTTGTAGTAAAGGTATAAAAATTTCTATATAATTTAGAAAATTAGGAATTTAAGCATTTATTCCATTAACATAGTAATACTTATACATGAGTAATACTCCTACTAAAGTTTAAAAGAAAAACATAAGTCTATGTTCTGCAAACACCATTATGGGAGACATGTCTCAAAAGACTCCTCACATGAAATTGATTTCATTGGTACAACTCTTAAGTAACCCTTTTTTTGGTGGACCAAAACCTACTATTGTTAGTGACCTATCTCAATAGTTTCCTTGCAAGGAGATAATTGTGTTGGTATAATTCTCAAATATTCCTTTTGGTGGACCCAAAGGCCCCATGGTGGCCACTAGAAAATTAATCGTGGATACCAATATCGGTGAGATCGATGCCAAGATTAATAACATCAACTCCACTTTGAAGACACAAGGTACCTAGATTTATAAAATAAACTCAAACAACATCTGCACCTTGAACAATCAATTTTCTTCAATCACTGACATAAAAAAAAAACATCTTGATCGATTCACAACTCGTTTCCTATCTGATGAGACCAAATGGAAATATAAACATGGGGATCCACCAAGTGAGGATTCCTCCAAGGATAGTGTGAATCAAAATATATCATATTTTCCATATAACCATAGGTGGCACATATACCCTAAAGTAGAAGTAAACAAGTTTGATGGTTCTGGCCCAATGGGGCACATTACCCAAATGGGACACTACTTCTCCCTCCAAGGTATTACTTGGATATGACCCGATGAAACTTAGAGAGGGATTTTTATACTTGGATAGCGAACATTGGCATCGATGTCATTGGTATAAGAAATCCCATGAGTTGTATGTTGCATAGACCTAGTTTGTTAAATCCATCTATGCTTGCTTTGAAACAAACACTCATTATTTGGGTAGGTTTACCAATTTATGCAAAACTAACACCATGGAATATTTGATAGTATCCATGGAGAAAAATTAAAAATCCACACAAAGGGAATGATAGATACATTTTGAAAATAATTTTATAACAGTGGTTTGAAGGATGAGATTCAAGCATAGGTCTTGATGGCTCACTTAGCTACTTGGTTGGAAGTATCTCAACATTCTAGATAATCCTAGGTGGTGGCCAATGATTAAAAAAAAAAACACACACACATTTATTTACCACCCTCACCCCCNCTCTCAAACCTTGAGAATCCACAAGTTGACCCAGGAAGAAGTTGCAAAACACCAATGCCTCAAAAATTGATATAATTTTGATGAGAGGCATTTCAAAGGGAATAAATGTAAATAACATAAATTATTTCAATTGGATGTGTCCCATTAAGAAAAATAAGAAGACATTACAGAGGATGACACTCTTGAGCTAGATTTACCAAAAACCACCCCTCCTCATGAAGAAAATGCCCTAGATTCACCTTATGAGGAACCTAAATTTCCCTCCATGCTTTATCTAAAATTTCATCCCCATATCACCAGAAGTAGATTGGCTACATGAAGCACCAAAATATGATTGTTTTTATTGACAATAGTGGCACCCACAATTTTAGTCATATGAGAGTTGAAGAAGAAACCCATTTTTATGTTCATCCAATGCATACTTTTCAAATTATGATAGGTAATGGAGGTATGACGAAATGTGGTGGTCAATACGAGAATGCGAAACTTCAAATGTGGGACTATCAAATCAAATTTCACATTTTTTCTATTGAAATGGGTGGTTGTGATATAGTGTGCAACTTAGAATGGTTACACATTTTAAGTTCTTGTTACCATGTATTCTAAGAAATTATACATAATATTCACTAAGGACAGTCGCCAACATACACTCTACGAGCTCATGTTTAACTCCCCTGAAATTATTGTCTCTCAACATATGGAGAAGCTTGTGAAGAAAGGTTATCCAAGCATTATTTCCCAACTTAATACTCTCCAAGTCACGAACATCCTTCCATGGGAAATTCATCTTGATTTGCAGTTGGTCCTGACTAAACATCAATAGGTATTTGAAACACCTCATGGCTTACCCTCTTCATGTGGTGAGAATAATAATGGTATTCCCTTTATTAAAGACAATCAAAAACCCAATGTGCATCTTTATAGGCACCCTTTTTCATAGAAGAATGAAATTGAAAATAATATTCAAGAACCATTTGAGGTTGATGTCATTTGTCCAGTAATATCCCTTACTCATCAATCATGGTCATGGTATTGAATAAAGAAGGAAATTGGCTTATGTGTCTTGATTTTCGGTCTCTCAAAAGTTGACCATCAAAGACAAATTTTCCATCCCATTTATTGATGATGTTTTGGATGAGCATCATTGTGCCAAGTTATACACTAAATTAGACCTTCACTCAAGATACCACCAAATACGGATGAAGCAAGTGGACATTCCTAAAACAATTTTCCATACACATGAAGACCAATATGAGGTTTTAGTGATTCCCTTTGGGATTTACAATGATCCATCTATCTTATAAAGCCTCGTGAATACGATTTTTTAGACCAAATTGTTCAATTTTGAGCTTGTATTCTTTATTGATATTTTGTTCAATAGAAAAACTTGGGAAGCAAATGTGGAGCTTGTTGATAAATCCCTGCAACACCTTCGAGATAATCAGTTGTTCCTTAAATGTTCCAAATGTTTTTTTTGTGCTTCATAGGTTGAATACTTTGGTAAAATTATTAGTAAGGATGGAGTGGATGTGGATCCTGAGAAAATTTAAGCTATGGAATATTCACCACTCCATATGACCCTGAAAATATTATGGGGTTTGTTAGGAATTATTGGCTACTATGAATAATTATGGGAAAATTATAGCTCCCTTAACTATCCTTCTAAAAAATAATCATTTGTATGGAATAAGGCCTTCGTGTAGGCCTTTTTAGCATTAAAGGATTCCATGTGTACTACACCCATCTTACCCATGCCTAATATCACTAAGAATTTTTCCTTGGAATGTGACACTTTGAGTAGAGGTCTTGGAGTAAGGTTAATGCAAGAAGGGTGCCTCACCAATAAACAATTGTGTGACAAAATTTTCGGCAATTCCACCAATGATAAAGAGATGAAGACCATCCTTCAAGTCCTTGATACTTGGAACTTGTATGTCATGGTTTAGTTCTTTCATATCAATATAGATCATCTTAGTTTTAAGCATAGATGTTTTCATCCCTCAAGAAACACAAGTGGGTCACTGAGATGCTTGGGTATGATTATGAGATCACATATAACAAAGGTGAATAGAATGTGGTGGTTGATGATTTTTCTAGGGAATATGAGGAGGATGGATGTCTCTTTTATTTATCCTTACCTGCACCATATTGGATCACCCAAGCCCAACAAGAATGGTTGGAAAATGATACTTTGGTTCAAATCATCCAAATAATTTAGGAGGACCCCAATACCCTAATGGTTATACTTGGTAGTAGGATACCTTGTAGTATAAAGGGAACATTTTTTTGGTTCGAAATTATGATTTAAAACAAAGGGTGTTAAAGGAGTTACATTCCTCACCTAATATGGGTCACTCTAGTTTTCAAAAAAACCTATAAATGAGCTGAGCACTCTTTCTTTCGGGAAGGCATGAAAAAGGACATCCATACTTTTGCAAATGAATGTGAAGTGTGTTAGAGGAATAAGAGTGATAAAGTGAAGACTCCCATCACATTAAAACCACTACTGATACCAACCACTATCTAGGATGATATTTCCATGAATCTTATAGTGGGCATCCCAAAAGTTGGCAATGAAGTGGTCATCATGGTGGTAGTTGACCATGTTTCCCAATATTATAACTTTTGTTCCTTATCTGACACCCATTAATGCCTTCAAAAATTTCTCTAGTTTTCATGGTTTAGATTTTTAAGTTACACGACATGCTCACTTTCATTGTGTAAAATCATGATCCAAAATTCACTAGTTAATTCCGGCAGGAGCTATTTAAAGTACATGGCAAATAGTTGAAAATTAACACAACTTATCTTCCCCAAATTAATGGTCGAATAAAAGTGGTCAACAAGTTCTTAGAAACCTATTTGAGATTATTTGTATCATACAAGAAACACCAATGGGAATATTTTTTTTTTATTTGGGTTGGTTGTCATTGATGTCAACCCTTGAAGAAAGTCTGGTAGCAAATTTTGGTAGCACAAAGTTTGGGCAATGGACCCAAGTTTGTTTGATGTATAATGGTATGAGTTTTAATATATTTTAAGGTAATACTATTCTATATGGATAGTACATTTCATTCTATTTTTGGTGGTATGTGGAACGTCACATAACTCCTCGTAGCTAGAGAGTTATGGCCATGTGAAGTTGGAGAACCCTCATGAGTCATCTAGAAGCCCCAAAAGGTCAAAGTAGTCAAAGTGGTTGCAAAGAATAAATTATTTAAATAAAAAAGTGAAGTGATGAGTGTACTATAAGTCAAAGTGGATACAAAATAAATTGTTTAAATAATAAAGTTAATGGAGAAATTACTAAGTGGACAAGTGGTTAGAAGTGGGTTAGCCATAAAATAAGGAAAGTGGGTTAAGATGGTTAGAAGGTAATTTAAATAATAAAGTGAAGTGACAAGTGTACTATAATTCAAAGTGGATACAAAATAAATTATTTAAATAATAAATTTAATGGAGAAATTACTAAGTGGACAAGTGGTTAGAAGTGGGTTAGCCCTAAAATAAGGAAAGTGGGTTAAAGTGGGTCATAACTTCTTCATAACAGATCCAAATTCAGTAAGACCAAATGTATTGGTTATAGTACACTTTGTAGTATTTTGTGTACCATTTTCAGATCCATACAACGAATATTCTGTGTGAGGCACACTCTACACGTTCACTCTCTAGAATAAGCCATAATTCAACAAGGTATGTCATTTTTTATATAACTCCTTTTCTGAGAAGTTCCAAGTAGTGAAACCTGAAGGAATTGCATAAAAGGCACTGAAGAACATTGTGTACAATTTTCATATCTTTATTCATTATAGGTACATAGTTATGATTATTTCAAGTTAGGGTTGTTGACTAATCCAAAATTAGTCATGTGAGACTAAAGTAAAGTTTGATGAAAATGCTAGTCTCTTGTTGTTAAAGTTAAGGAAGGTTTGCAAGTATGTGATCATATACACCAAGTCTATTATGGAGTTACAAATCAGATTTGGATGATGAAATTGATGAGGGATTTTGGTTGAGGTACAGGTTGGTGCGTGGTTGATGCACTTGTTTATGGTATAAGTTGATTACAGGTTTTTTGGACAGGTTATTGTGACAGGTTATTTGTACAGGTTTGGTGCATGGTTGATGCATTTGTTTATGGTACAGGTTAAGGTACAGGTTGATGTATGGTACATGTTTTCATAGGTTATTGTTATAGGTTGAATACAGGTTTATTGGTACAACTTTACATCAATATATCTCACAATGATAGTGTGACAATGGTTCCATCATTCTACTTCTACGCCAGGGAGGTTGGACGAGGCAAGGACATGTGGTTGTAGCCACCTTCTGGTTGTATCCAGAGAAAATAGGGGGTTGTAGCCTCCTTCTTCTTGTATCCATAGAATTGGGTAGTTGGATCTTCCCTCGGGTTGTATCCTGAGAAACTAGGGGGTTGTAGCCTCCTTCTGGTTGTAGCCATATAATTGGGGAGTTGGAGCTTCCTTCAGGTTGTAGCCTGAGAAACTAGGGGGTTGGAGACTCCTTCCAGTTACAGCTGGAAAACAAAGGAATTTGGTGCTTCCAATGAATGTAATTCTTAAATACATATAAGAAAAATCATTATGTAGTTTTCTCCCGCTTTGGGTTTCCACGTAAAAACAATGGTGTACTATGTATGTGTATGATTGCTCATTTGTTCGTTGTTTATTTACTCTGCAACTATTGGATGATAATGCTACATTGATATAACACTTGCATTTTGTGGTTAAAAAGGATTATTTCTCTATTATTGATTCACCCCCCTTCTCATTAATCCAACAATAATAGATACCCATTGCAAAATTTTGTAGATACAATACCACTTATCATGGTGCTACCAAAATGTATCCACATGATGTTTTCTATGGTCAAAACCATCCTCATTCGATTTGTATTTACCAGGCACAACCAAGGTTCAAGAAATGGATCACATGCTTAACACTAGAGGGGACATTGTATGCACACTTAAGGACAATTTGGCTATGTCTCATAATAGAATGAAGAATTAATATGAACAACATCACTCTGAGCATTCTTTTATAGAAGGGGATTAGGTGTTTCTTCATCCTCAACCCTACAAGCGAACCTCTCTCAAATACAAAGGCCACTAGAATCTAGTGCCAAATTTATTTGGACCCTATCAGATCCTCTATCACATTGACCAAGTTTCTTAGTTATTATCTCTTCCCACCCATTCCAAGATCCATATTGTCTTCCATGTTTCATGTTTGAACAAAGTTCTGGGGTCAAATTTCCACGTTTAGAATAACCTTCCAGAACTTGATGAATAAGGATATATTTGGATACAACCAAAAGAAGCACTAGCTACCAAAGAACTGTTGGTCGTGTAGCCTGATTATCTTCCTAATTCATAAGTATTGTTTCATCTGTGTTTGGATCCCATTTCCTAATGGGGGGTGTGGAGGGATTTGTTGAAATGTTCACTAATACTAAGAGGGGGGGTGAATGAATATTAGGCACTTTTTACCACTTTTAATAACAATATGTAAGTAATTAAGTATCAATAACTTATCACCGATGATTTCATTCAAGATACCATAAAAATATAACCACAGATACACAATACACATGAATTTTACGAGGAAACCCAAATGGGAGAAAACCACAGAATGCTTTCTTAATATATCAGAAGATTACATTCATAAGAATAACTGTAACGTACCCATCCACCCATAGGCCAGGCTACGCCACTTAATCCAACTATAACACACCTAGCCACCCACAAGCGAGGCACGTTGCAGTCCAGGGACTCAATTCACAGTGAGTTATCTCAATTTGAATCACTTCTAAGTTAATTAGGAGACTTGAAAACCACATGCAAAAATAAAGATTCATGCCACAACATAAACTAAGCCATGCACAAGAATAACTAGCAAGCATGCATATTCTAAATATTAAATTCAAAGATAAATAAATACACAATGGAATAAATCATACACAGGTAAATAAACATAATAGAGAGAACTTATCTTTTCTGAAAACAAGACACCAACTGGATACATACCAAGGACGTTCCACCCAACCGTAGACACTGTTGTTCCAAGTCTCAGCAACAGTGTCACCCCCGAGATAGGGCTATGAGTCCACGAGGATGGATTATAGGGTTTCACTTGGATTCCCAATCTAGTCAACCCTCAGACTCTCATAGGCCTTTCATCACCCACATCAATCCAAAGTACACCAATTCTCTTCTACCCATTCTACACAACCCAAGAGAATGGAACCCCTTATTTTCCATGCAGTCCCTCAGGTTGTCCATCTCTTCCAAGGCTCCATTGCTTCTGGTCAAGAATCTCCCTATTGGGAATCTCAAGACTTGCAACTGCAAGTTAACTAAAACATGGTCCAAGGCATCATATACATACAGGCACCAACCCTAGTTGGAATACACCAACAGTGTATATAGCCAATGACTATGGATTTTCTCAAAAATTTGGTTTCCTTCCCCCAAGAAGCTCTCAAATCAGATGGGATGAGTAGGTGAAGGGATGAGTGGAGAACAAAAGAGAAATGAAAGGTGAGAATAATGGACAATGAGTGAGAGAGTGTGAAGGAACCAACAAATCCCCAACAACAAAAACAAACCCTAACCACAAACCAAGGATGGTTTTATGTACTTCTTGGAATTAAGGAACCCCATGGTCTTCCCCAAGAAACTCATGTAACTGTTATTCTCCACTAAAACCAGAAATGGGTAAATAATATATAAAATAAGTACTCAACCCCTCAGGCCCCCTCTCTTGTGGAATCATATCCCCCTATAACTCATGTCCTTGTCTATCTAGCAACCAACTATGTTTCTTTATATTAATAATGATCAAAACATTACATTTCCTAGGCACACTGACCTCTTAAGAATTTTTTAGGCACTTTGGTCTTTCATAACTTAACAAAATGCAATATTTAATACGGGGTTCAAAACCAAGGTATTGCATTTCCCTCCCCCTTATTTTGGCACTATCCTTAGTGCATATACAAAACATGAATCAAAATTCCAAAATTTATTCAAAACGTTGCAGGTACTCTTCCCGCATCGCATCTTCATGCTCCCGAGTAGCATGCTCAAGACCGTAGCAACTCCACTAGACTTTTACAAGATCTATGACTCAGTTCTGGAGCATTTTGACTTTTCTGTCCACTACTTGCATCGAATGGACCTAAAAGAATTCCTCTGCCTCTACCTGAATCAAATGCCAATCAATAACATGGTTAGGATCATGTATATATTTTTTTATCAAAGCGATATGAAACCCATTATGCACATTCATGGAAGCAGTTGATGCAAGCATGTATGCAACTGACCCTATTATGTCCAATATCTCAAGTGGACCACAGAATTTGGTTGTCATCTTTGTACAACTACCCAACTTCAAAGATGTCTTCTTGGGATTCACTTTTAAAAGCACATTCTCCCCCACTTTAAATTATATAGTTGTCATGTTCTTCTTTGCACAAACTTTCTGTCTATCTTAAGCTTCCTTTAAATTCTTCTTAATCCTAACCATATGTTCTTCCATATCCTTGAGCAATTTTGTCCCAAGTACCAATATGTCTATTGGGTTGTCCCAACTTACTAGAGTATTTCATTTCCTACCATACAAAGCTTCAAATGGGCTCATTTTCAATGAAGCTTGATACCCATTAATATAGGAAAAATCAACCAAGTGCAATTACTCTTCCCACTTAGATGGTGTATCCATCACATACATCCTCAACATGTCTTCAATTACTTGGTTGACTCTCTCTGTCTTCCCATCTGAATGTGGATGGTATGCCATGCTAAAGTTCATATTTGTACCAAATCCTTTAAACAATCCCCTCCATAAATTTGAAGTAAAATTTGTATCTCTATATGAGACAATTGCCTTCAGTATCCCATGCAACCTAGCAATCTCTTTCATGTAAATTTATGCAATATTATTTGTTGTATGAGTTGTTTTTATAGGAATAAAATGAGTAGCCTTTGTCAATTTATCAACCACTACCATGATCACATCATGTTGTCTTGTTGTGTTGGGCAATTTTGTTATAAAGTCAATGGTTACCACTTCCCATTTCTCCTCTGGAATTGGTAAGGGATATAGCAAACACGTTGGGTGCCTATTCTCATCCTTCACTCTCTGACATTCCATACATCTGGCAATGCAATCAACAACATCCTTTTTCATTCCCATCCAAAAGAATTAGCTTCTTACTACTGCAATTGTTTTCTGGAAACCGGGATGTCCAATATATGGAAAATTATGCATTTCTTTTAATACAAAATTCTTGAGTTCTCGAGAGCTAGGAACATAAATTCTACTTTTATGCATAAGCAATCCATATTCCTTCATCTCATACTCTTTAATTTTCTGTTGTACATCTTCTTGTTGTAAGCTTTCCTTTACCTGTACGTAATGTTGGTCTATGACAACAACATCTAAAATTCTTCTCTTTAAATCTGACTGATGCATACTAACGGTGGTAGCATGCATGAGATGTACTCTTCTACTAAGTGCATCAACAAATTTATTTTCTTTTCCTTTGATATGCTTGATGTCAAAATCGTATTCACTTAAAAATTCCATCCATCTCGTTTTCCTGGCATTCAATGTTGGTTGTTCAAAAAGATACTTCAGACCACTGTGGTCTATTCTTAATTCAAACCTCTTTCCCATGAGATAATGCCTCCACATATTCAATGCATGAACAATGGTAGCAAGCTCCAAGTCATGTGTGGCATAGTTCCTCTCATGTTCTTTAATATTTATGGACTCATAACCAATGACATGTCCATTTTGAGTGAGGACTCCACCAATTCCTTCCTTGCATGCACCTGCACATACCACAAAAATTTCATTTGGGTCAGCAATCTTTAAAATAGGTGCACTAGCAAGTAATTCTTTCAGTAGATTAAAGTTCTCTTCACACTCTGTTGTCCATTCAAATTTAATTCCCTTCTTTTGCAAAGTGGTGATGGGATGAGAAATCTTAGAGAACCTACTATAAACCTTTTGTAGTAACTAGTTAATCCCATAAAATATATGACTTCTGAAGCATTCCTGGGTGTTGGCCTTCCTATAATGGCTTCAATATTCTCTAGATCTAATGTTATACCTTGTTCTGAAATAATGTGTCCCAAGTAATGGATCTGTTCTTGGTAAAAAAAACACTTAATCAACTTGGCATACAACTAATTTTCTCTTAGCACTTGCAATACTAGTATTAGGTGGTGTTCATGCTCTTCTTTTGACTTAGAATAGACAAGTATGTCGTCCAGGAATACTATGACAAACTTATCCAAGTAATTTCTGAAAATGCCAATTAAGAACATAAAGACAATTGGTGAATTGGACAGTCCAAATGACACCACTACAAATTCATAATGCCCATACATGGTTCTAAACTTTGTTTTATTGATGTCTTCTTCCTTGATTCTTACCTGATGTTATCACGATCTCAAGTATACCTTTGAAAATATCTTTTCCCCTCTTAGCTGATCAAAGAGGTCATCAATTCTGGGTAGAGGGTACTTGTTCTTTACAGTGGATTTATTCATTTGTTGGAAATCAATACACAATCTCAAAGTTCCATTCTTATTTTTGACAAAGAGTATTGGTGCTCCCCAAGTTGAAACACTTGGATTTATGTACCCTTTCTTCAACAATTCTTCCAACTACATTTGTAATTCTTTTAATTTTGGTGTACTCATTCTTTAATGTTTTTTTGACACCAAGGCAGTTCCTGGCACTAAATCAATAGAGAAATCTATCTCCCTCTTTGGTGGCAACCCTAGTATTTCTTGGAATACATCTTCAAATTCTTGTAGTATCCAGAATTATTCAAGGCTTGGCCCCTTTGCCTTTTTTGGCTCCTCCACATGGGTTGCATACAATTGACTTCCTTTTCTGAAACATCTCTTCAGCTATAAGGCTGAAATATCCCTTATAGATATGGGTCATGGAACTCCTTTCATAGTGCTCTATTTTCCTTCCTCATCAAGACATGTAAATGTCTTGTTATGACAATCTAGGACAACATAATGCTTTTCCAACCTATCCATTCCAATTAGAATATCATAAGACCCCAATGGTATAATATTTAGATCAACTTTAGTATTTACACCATTAAGACTTATGGAACAACCTCTCACCATATCATGGATTCTCCTTTTGGTTCTAGTGGCTAGCTGAACCAAACTTGATTTTTCAATCTTCCTTTTCTCCAAATGTAATCTATCCACTATTTTAGGATCAATGTAACAATGAATTTATCTTGAATCAATTAAAATAGAAACATGATGATTAATGATCATACCTTCCACCTTGATCATATTGGATTGGTACTTTGTTTTTCAATCATCTAAGGCTTCATAAATTCTTCTCATGTCTTCCACTGTTGTATCCTCTTGGGTGTTGTGCATGGTCTTCACTTTGTCCTTTCTGTGAGGGAAATCCTTGTACAGGTGATCTTGTTCACATCCCCAACATTGGATTGGTGGTCTTCCCCTTTTTCCTAAGGAGTCTTCTCTCTTGGATTCATCCTTAGCATACTGGTCTTGATGATTTTTATTTGGACTATTTCTATTGAAAGGAGGTTTGAATCCCTTCCTCCTCTGATCATATTTCTCCTTCTTCTTATCCTTCCAAGATTTTTGCATGGATTCTCTTCCCTTGCATTTATCGTACATGTATTTATCCTTCCTGATGGTCTCAGTCAAGGTCTTGGGTTCATCATAATGAATATTTTATTTATAAAAGAAAGGAAAACCACTTAAAAACCTTTGTATTTTCACCTTCTCATATTTTATAAACCCCACATACTTTAACAACCCTGAGAAATTCTTCTCATACTCTACCATGGTTACACTTCCCAGCCTAAGTTCAAAGAAATTTTGCATTTTCTTGTCATAGAAGTTCTATGAAAGGTACTCCTTCTGAGAATATTTCTTGAACTACTTCCAAGTGATCCTACTCTCATTGATGTGCTCAACTTGCTTCAATTGATCCCACCACATAGCAGCTTTCCCGTGTAAATGGTATGTGGAAATTCAGGATTCTAGGTTTGATGAGTAGTTATGAAATTGAAAATACCTCCTGAGTTCAAGAAACCATTCCTCAACATCATCTTCCCTTTCTCTTTCACCATTAAAGGATGGCGGCTTAAGATTCCTCAACTCTCCTTGCAAACTGTCCAATTCATGCCTTCTTCTTTGGTGGCTAACAGGAGACACCTTTGGGCTACTTATAGAATATTCATATGCATAAAATTTCCTTGTTGAATAGGGAGGTGAGTGATGCCTATGAGTTCTGATAACACTTCTTGAATAACCAGTTCTTTTGTGGTCATCTCTTCTTTCATGACATCTTCCCTCTTCCTCCTATTTTGAGTTTGATCCATTCTTTGTCTTCCGCTGCAACTAATTTAGGATTTGCATCACTTGAGAATTTATCTTATTTTGTTCTCTTATCAATTTGTCAGTGTTTTCTTTGTAACCCTGCACCTCTATTTTCAGGCTTCTCTCAGTCTCTATCAATGTTCCTTGTTCCCCTCTAGCCTGGTGTCTATTGGATTCTATCTCTGCATTACCAACACTAATATTCTGACCTTTGGCCTATTTATCATGGATGGAAGCTCCCTCTCCTTCTTTCATTTATTGAATATCCATTCTTTTACTGAACTGATATGTTTACACCCCCCAATTATACAAAATGTGCAACCTACCATTTTGTTAGAATTATGCATATTAAAAAAAATGCTAAACAATGCTACAGGTACTTTTCTTCTCGATTCATGAAGAGATATCACAATTATCCAAAATAGAATAATTCCAAGTCCTTTTCCTCTGAATCATATTTCCAACGACTGAAATCTTGCCCCAATCGAATATTGGAGCTGAAAGTTAGGGCTCTCTAAAAAACAACATTGCCAACCCCCCTTAGCTGATACAAAAATCGAATTCCACCCCAATGTATCCTTCAAACCATGTTCCATGTGACCATGGCTCGAAACTACTAGATTAATCACCATTTATTGCCTCGCTCTGTATTTTTCCACCAAAGATCTTGCGTGAACAACATAACTGAGGGTTGGGTTACCTCCCAGGCAATTTTTACCTTATCATGAGATTGACGTTGGGACCAAGTCCTTCTGACTTCAGCCTTCGATTGTTCTCCATTTTCAAATTCCAATTTCTCCTGGAGATACACTTCGCCGAAGTCTTCACTAACTCCACCAACAAAAATCGGACAGTTGAGACTTTATCTCCCATTGAATGGATGACCCTACCCCCAGTTGTAGGCTTCAATGGAAATCAATGGTTGAGACTTAATCAAATGTTGAGATGGATGACTCTCTGCCAATTCAAAAATTCGATGCTTCGGGGCTACAGGACGTTTAGTTATCATGTCTCTTAATTCCCCCAGAGTGATAATCCTCTAAAGTACTTACTGTGCTCCTCCTGCTTGATCCAACGATCGAGAGAGGTCCCGAAGGGATCTCAGATCAATGGTTCATGTGCCTTCATGAATTTGGGCTTCGACACTTCTCATGGCCAGAAATTTAGACACCCCTGGAGTCACATACTCTCAAAAATGACATGACACGTTGATGTAACCTAGGGTGATGTGGACCCATGGCACGTGTGCCACATGTCACTCAAAAATGGATTGATTGTGGTCCAAAAGGTGTTGAATCTAGGTGGCACGTGTCCCCACATGACCCCCTACCACATGGAATAATCCATGTCATCAACCACATGGAATATCCCCAATCACAAATCCATATCTAAGGGTCCACGTGACTTCACAATTTTACACCTCCGTGAATTTGACACTTCGGGGCTTTCATGCTTCGGGGTTTTTCTCTGCAAATTAATTTGTATTCACCAGAGTGGCGAAGTTTTGAAGCTAGAACTTTTCTACCCTTCTATCATGGATAGATATGACGGGCTGAAACACTCCCAAAGTCCTCCCCTCAATCTAATGGTTGACGGGGATTCTAGGACTTCGACGCTCTGGGATGTAATAGTTCATCAAAGTTTAAAACTCCCAAAGTGAAAAATATCAAAGTGGTCAATCTCTAATGACCATGATCAATGATGGATATCCCTCCATGCCTCCCATCAGATTAGACGGCTAATGGGGATTCGTGACTCTGGCCTTTTGTATTTTAGGCTTTTTATTCCTACCAAGATCGCCAAAAAGGCAAAGTTCCAAAGTTCTTCCTTTCCTACTTGGCTTCGATCGACAGTTGATGATCAATCAGCCAGATCCAATGGCAGGGAATTAATTATTACCCAACCTCCTATTCTCCTCCATCGGATGGCCCCTGATCACCCGTCTTTTGATTCGACGGACCAGATCTCCCTCGATCCCACGGTGGTGATCGCTCTTGAATTCAAAAGGAATGGTCATGACTGCATGATCCTTTACAAAGGATATCTGACGTTCTGGTTACCACGTGATCTATACAACGCCATTTCTCTTGATATTCCTAATTCAAGGTGTACTTGATCTTAACCACAAGATCTTGTCTAATATATCCAACCCATTCTAGCCCAGTGTTTCAACCTATGGATCTGATACCAATATGTAACGTACCCAACCACCCACAGGCCAAGCTATGCCACTTAGTCTGACTGTAACACACCCAACAACCTGCAAGCGAGGCACTCTATAGTCCATGGACTCACTTGAAAATGAGTTATCTCAATTCGAATCACTTCTAAGTTAATTAAGAGACATGAAAACCACATGAAAAAATAAAGATCAATGCCACAACAATAACCAGCAAACATGCATATTCTAAATATTAAATTCAAAGATAAATAAATACACAACAAAATAAATCATACACATGTAAATAACCATAACAAAGAGCACTTATCTTTTCTGAAAACAAGACACCAACTGGTTGCATACCAAGGACGTTCCACCCAACTGTAGACAATTTTTTCCAAGTCTCAGTAGCAGTGTCACCCCCGAGCTAGGGCTATGAGTCCACAAGGGAAGATTCTAGGGTGTCACTCAACTTCCCAAGCCAATCATCCCTCAGAATATCACAGGAATTTCAACACTCACAACAATCCAAAGAATACCATCTCTCTTCTACCCAGTCTACTCAACCCAAGAGAATGGACCCCCTTCTCTTCTACACAGTCCCTCATGTTTTCCATCTCTTCCAGGGCTCCAGTTCTTCTGGTTAAAAATCTCCCTACTGGGACTCTCAGGAATCACATATGTGATTTAATTGAAACACGGACCAAGGCATCACATACATGCAGGAACCAACCCTAGTTGGAATACACCAACAATCTATACAACCAACGACTATGGATTTTCTCAGCAATTTGGTTTCCTTCCCCCAAGAAGCTCTCGAATCATATGGGAGGAGTAGGTGAAGGGATGAGTGGAGAATATAAGAGAAATAAAAGGTGAGCACGATGGACAATGAATGAGAGATTGTGAAGGAACCAACAAATCCCCAACAAAAAAAACCAACCCCAACCATAGACCAAGGAGGGGTTTATGTACTTCTTGGAATTAAGGAACCCCATGGTCTTCCCCCAAGAAGCTCATGTAACTTTTATTCTCCACTAAAACTAGAAATGGGTAAATAAAATATAAAATAAGTACTTAACCCCTCAATCCCCCTCTCTTGTGGAATCATACCCCCCTATATCTCATGTCCTTTTCCTTCTAGAAGCCAGCGATGTCTTTTATATTAATAATTATCAAAACATTACATTTCAAAACTAGAGTATTACAAGCACCAATTGGAAGGAGGCACCAAGCCCTTGTTTACAGGCTCCAACCCGAAGGAAGCTACAACCCCCTGAATTTTCCAGCTCCAACTGGAAGGAGGCTCCAACTCCCTAGTTTACAGGCCCTCCAACCTAAAGGAATCTAAAAATCTCTTTCCTTGCCCCTTCCTTCCTCCCTTGAATATAAATGATAGACTCAACATGTCACATATACCGATACATCAACATCAACATCAAAGCTAGTTGCACTACAAATGATACATCATCATCATCATCATCAAAAATGGATACATCATAATTGATACATCATCATCATAAAAAACTAGATCCACCACAACTGATATATCGAAATCATCAACTTGGGTCCACTTAGTAATTGGGTCCACATAAATATCCTCGGTCCACATGGGTCCACATATAAACCCCAACATCACTTCTTAAATTTATCTTGGACACTTGTTTGGGAATAGTTTCTAGATTTCACAAAACCTAACTTCCAACAAGTATAAATCCTTACTTGTAATGAATCAAGGTCTCAAACTTGTCCCCAATATTCTTCAATATCTTCTCTAAAATTCCTCCAAGTTTCGCTCCTTGAATCATCACTTAAAAAGATATATAGTGAATATGGAAGACCTTCTTGAATTATGGCCTATTCTAGAGAGCACACTTGTACAACATGCCATGCGCTCAATATTTGATATCTAATTCTGAAACTCATAAAAAAAAATAATCTTCCTATACTCTTTCCAATTCAATTGGTATCACGGAATTTGGATCCTTTGTGAAGCATTTATGACTGTTTTACTCGGAACACTTGTTTGAGACTAGTTACAGGACTAGTTTAAAAACCTATCTTCCACAGAGTGTATCTCCAATGTACAATGACATAGAATCTACAATTCATACCATGGGTACCTTGCTATGTATTCCCAATATCCTTTAAGTTTATCTATCTGAATCATTCTATATAAAAATTTATAGCGAGAATGGTAAGATGAAATTTAAAAAACATACCTTAGAACACATCATCACAAGACCTCATCTTCCCTTGGAATTTCTCCCTTCTTCACTTCATATTCCATTCGAAATTCACTGCCAATATTGTGATAAGATATCACAATATTGAATAATTAAAATGAGAGGTTATTAGTGTGTATTTAGACTTTTTCAAGAACCTTCTTTACTTGTCCTTAATCCAACTTGTAACTTCTTGTTTGCAACAAATTTTTCTCCTTTACTTGACTTTAGGGCCAATTTATAACTTCTTGAACTTAGATCCAGGGTTTCTTGACCATACTTCAAAGATTCATCTTTAATAGGGCATAAAACCTCAACCGTGAGGAACCACGTGGTGTGCCACCGACCGTTGGAGACTACTCGATGAGGACTGTAAATCAATGGATTTTTTCATGCATTTGCAATGTCCTTCATACGTTTTTTCTTCAATTAAATTTGGGATTCATGACCACATCTCTGGTGTTTCTTAAAAAACTTAAACAATTAACCATATTTCCATGGCTTCTTGTTGAATTCTTCAAAGCATCTTCCCATGAGAGCCATGCTTAAATCTATGTTATAAGGGTACCACTTTGGATACTTCTTCAAATAAACTCGTCACTTCTAGAAGCTTCTAGACTTCATCTAGGGTTGATATCAATGACAACCAGTTTTTCAATAGGATTTCCCCCCCACATCTCTCACTAGGGATATCTGGGGGGGGCAGGCGGTGGCAAGAAATTTTGGATACCCCTTGAAGATAAATTTTTGGGAAAATTTCCTTGTAAAATATTGTAATTTCATAGTCAATCTAGACCGTTCATTATAAGGTGATGGATATGATGGTAGAAGTTATGTTAGGGATTTTTTACCTATAAGGAAACCCTCTTTTATGTATGAGTTAATTGTATTTCAGTTGTGTGTGAGAGAGAATATTATATATTTGAGAGAGGAGACTATGAGAGAAAGAAGAGGAAGCTACAGTGGGTATGTTGTAGGTTGTATCCCTTAATTTGTTGGATAATAATAAAGGCAGGACCTCTAAATTTGTCTGGTGGACATATCCCACACCAAATGAACCAGGCATATATGTTTCTCTATTTTATTGTGTATCTTTTGTGTTTTATTTGCACATCTATTTTTATTTTATTTCTCTACGATCATTTTTTTCTAACAAGAACACTAACTATGCTAACACATTGTACAAGAACCATCTTGATATAGTGGAAAGATGTGCAGCTTGAGGATGCCACTTAGGAAATAGAAAAAAATTTAGAACAATTTTTGCACCTCCAACCTTGAAGAAAATGTTACTTTTGAAGGGGGAGGGAAAGTAAGGGTCCTACCCTAACCTCCATACCTTGGGTTACTTAGGAGTTAGTCAATATATGTGCAATGCCATATTATTTTAATAAGGCCCATTAGATAGTTATTGGGTATATTAGTGTTAATGTAAAAGGTCCATCCTTATTAAATAAGGACCACTAAGTGGTTGGTACTCATTCACGATGAGACCACAAGTAGTTAAGTTTTTTCTAGTAAAAAACTATTTATAGAGCTAAAAGGTTATGTAATATTTTTTAAAGGATTATTATTGTATTGGAGCTCTACTTAAAGGAGGTTTCCCCCTTGAAGAGGCTCGTGATAATTTCTCCCGCTTATGGAATTACCAATGAAAAGGTTATGTTTTGCAGGTTTAATACTATTTTTTCTCTTTTATTTGATTTTCCACACTCACATATCTCTAAAACATTGTTCATGTTATGTTGTTTGTGTTGTTTAAGTACATTACATTGATCATATTCTATGATTTATTTAACATGTTGGAAATTTTATTCGGTGGATTGAGGCTCCACTTAGGGATATGGATTTTTTCCTACTTACAATATCTTGCCTATGTGATCTATAAATTGTCATGGATATTCCACTGGAACAGTTCGTCACAACAGATATGGTAAATAACTGGAAATAATTACTATTAAGGTTATTTTTCCTTTAGATATCAGTCTCTTGATTAATGGTTTTCTTATTATAAAAACATGTATGAAATTGTACCATCCCCAGCCACCCTAGGTTGGGCCACGTCACACAACCTCAACTTATGTATCTCTGATTCAACCAAAATGTAACATCCCCAACATACTATGGAACAATGTTACTCTAAAATTTCACTGTGTAGATTCTAATTTACACCCAAGTCCATGCAGTTTAACCATAAGTAATGTGCTCAGCCCAAGCATGAGTCGTGAAACATAACTTATAACATTAGAAGAAAATTAAATAGCTATGAGCACCAACATCCTATTCACACAACACAATCGTGCATAGAACCATCTTGGCGTCATGCACCAACTCTGATTTCCTTGTGCGTGGAATCTAATTCTCTGTTTGCACACACTAATTCCAACCTCTTGATGCACACAAGATACAATCATGTGCACCAAACCACTCAATCCTCTTCTCGATGACTTATAACCAAAATCACAAGGTTAACTTAACAAGAAATACTATCCACATTGGTCATATCCATGCATAGCTACAAATATAAGCTATACTCATCATACTTACATGTGCAAGCAACATTAAAAAAATAACATCAAATACTTATATGCAACAACATACAAGAATTAACCATGTCAAACATAGATAAACAAGCACATAGTAACAAGACAACACATAAACAACACTTATATTTTATCGAAGTCACCAACTGCATGCATAACTCAAACGTTCCTCCCAACCATAGACTTTGTTGCTCATAATATTTTAGCAACAAGTCACCCCGAGCCAAGGCTTAACTCAAACAGGGATAAATGGGTTCCTAGGGACAAGATAAGGTATGATTCTCAACAATATTGCTCAGTCCTAAGTTATTGTTGTTGCAACTAGTCCACAGTCCCTCATTCCCCATGCACCTGTCACACCCAAGGAAGTGTGCCCCTTCTCTACTCAATAGTCCTTCTGATACCCCAATTCCCTTCCCAAAGTTACCAATAATAGGTTATATATGAAGTCTCTGGGCCCTACGACTAATGATCAACACACCAGGGAACAATTCTCAACAATACTCTCACTTGGAGAGTATGCTCATGGGTCTGACAACCACTTCTCAACAACCAATCTCTCACTCAGAAAGACTACTCATGGTCTGTCAAAATTCCTCCTTGACATTAACTATGCTTATAGCCCCACAAATTCTTACAATATTCTCTATGTAGATAAGGTAATAATTATATTTTCCATATGGTCTGACCCCCTTCTGCTCACGAGAGCCTGCGCCATGAATTCTCTTTCCTCTTTCTCTCAATAATCCTCTCATGCAATGATGCCAAAAATACACTAAGGCCATAAATATATATTCCATTCCTTCCACTTGACACTTGTCACCTTTAAAAGTATCTTTAAGCCACTTGGTGACCCGTTCCCTACCCTCAGAAACTTAGGATAAAAACATATCCACATTACACTTTTCAGAAATATTATTAAAATATTCCTCAAGACTTACGTCTCACCCCCTTTTCCCTTTTTTGGTGGAGTTGGCCCCCCATCTCTTTTCATATGAGTCTATCTGCACCCAGTGATACAATATTATATTAATAACTGAGTATAATTATATGGATATGCGCATTGACCTATCTGCGTCCAGGAACACCAGCCTCATAATCACACATGATCATTTGTCTCAATACATATACAGCTATATATATATATATATAACTCAACTCGACGCACTTTCAGGTCATTACCATGCACTTACCCAAGTGTGTGTAACATGGTGCAATGGGTGCACTTACCCATGTGCGTGCAACACTATGACATGTGCGGCCATTGTCTTGATAACAACTTCTTCATGCACTTACCGTAGTAAGTGCAACACCAAAACCAAGTGTCAATGGCTCACCAACCTATATATATGTTACATTAACAATTAGTACCAATGGCTCATCAGCCTATATGTACACTTACAAAGGGTATAAATCAAGGACATTAAATTCTCTTCCCCCTTATTTATGCACTATCCTCAGTGCATCATCTACACATGTACATACCAAAATTTCAAAAATCATTAAAAATATGAGGATACTCTGCTTGCATAGCATCCTCATGCTTCTAGGTTGCATCCTTAGGATTGTACCAGGTCCATTGGACCTTTACCAACTCCATGACTTGATTCCATAGATATTTGATTTTCTAATCCAATATGCAAACTAGTCACACTTGAAATCCACCTTTTAGATCCACCTGAATAACAGTGCAATCAATAATATGATTAGCATCAGGTATGTACTTCTTAATCAATGAAACATGGAAAAAATTATGAATACACAAGGATGAATTCAATGCAAGGATATAAAGGACAGGACCAATCCATTCAAGGATTTCAAATGGCCTATAGTAGTGCACTGCTAACTTAGAACACTTTCCTAACTTTAAGGAATTGTGCCCAATGTTCACTTTCAGAAACACGTGATCACCAATTTTAAAATATTTGTGGGTTATGTCTTTATCTCTGTATCTTTTCTTCCTTTCCTAGGGAGCCTTTAGATTCTACCTTATTTTTACCATTTTCTCCTCCATTTCCCAGAGAAAATCTAGCCCAACTATTGTGCGATATACTGGGTTTTCCCAACTCACTATCATGTTTCACTTTCTACCATAAATTGCTTCAAATGGGCTCATCTTTAAATATGCTTGATACCCATTGTTGTAAGCAAACTCTACCAAGTGAAGGTAGTCTTGCCATTTTGATGGATTATCCATCACATACATCCTCAACATGTCTTCAATCACCTGATTTACCCTCTTGGTTTGACCATCTGACTCAGGGTGATATGTCGTGCTAAAGTTCATACTTGTTCCAAATCCTTTGAATATCCCCTTCCAAAAGTTCGAAGTGAACTTGGAATCTCTATTAGAAATTTTTTTCTTAGGTATACCATGCAACTTAGCAATTTCACGCATGTATAACTCAACAATGTCAGGTGCCTTGTAAGTTGACTTCACTGGAACAAAGTGGGTAGATTTAGTAAGCTTGTCCACCACCACCATAATAGAATCATTTTTCTTAGCAGTTCCAGGCAACTTAGTTATAAAATCCATCGTTATAACTTCCCACTTCCACTCAAGAATAGGAAAAGGATGCAACAAACCAACTAGATGTATATGTGCTCAACCTTGACCTTCTGACATTTGAGACATCGAGTTATAAAATAAGAAATGTCTTTTTTCATACATGGCCAAAAGTATTACTTCTTGACTATGATAATTTTCTTATGGTAACCTAAATGTCCAACATAAGGAACCTTATGCATCTCTGACAAAATCAGGCTCTTCAACTCTTGATTATTTGACACATAGACTCTACATCTATACATGAGGATCCCATCCTCTCTTAGCTCATAATATTCCAATTTCTCTTGCGACATACCTTGTTTTAAAGTAACCTTTATGTCCTCATAGCAAAGACCATATATGGAAACTTATAAAATTTTGTCGCATAAATTTGTTGGGTACATGCTAATAGTTGTAGCATGCATCTCATGCATCCTCCTGCTGAGTGCATCAACCACCTTGTTTTCTTTTCCTTTGATATGATTTATTTAGAAGTCATCTTCACTAAGGAAATATAATGACCTTCTTTGTCTGGCATTTAAACTTGGTTGTCCAAACAAATATTTCAAACAACAATGGTATGCTCTCATCTCTAATCTTTTACCCATGAGATAATGTCGCCACATCTTCAAAGCATGCACTATGACTACCAACTCTAAGTCATGAGTAACATAGATCCTTTCATGCTCTTTCAACTTTCTTGATTTGTAGCATACCACATGTCCATTTTGACTTAGGACTCCATCGAGTCCTTCCTTACATGCATACATGCACACAATGAAGTTTTCATCTGGATAAACAATTCTCGAAATTGTTGCACTCATTAATAAGCTCTTCAAGTGCTGGAAACTCCTTGCACAACCCAAAGTCCATTCAAATCGCGCACCTTTATTATGTAGGGATGTGATTGGATGCACAATCTTTGAGAATCCTTCAATAAACCTTATGTAGTAACCCACAAGTCCCATAAAGTATCTCACTTCTACGACATTTCTTGGTTTCGTCCATTCCTCGATAGCTTGTATTCATTGGGTCCACAACTATTCCTTCCTCTAAAATGATATGACCCAAGTAATGAATCTTTCGCTGATAAAATGAACACATGCTCAACTTTGCATAAAGTTGATGCTCCCTCAATACTTACAACACCATCCTCAAGTGTTTCTCATGATCTTCCTCAGACTTTGAGCAAATAAGAATGTCATCCAAAAATACAACGACGAACTTATCCAAATAACTTCTAAAAACTCCATTCATTAAACACATGAAGACAATTGGTGCATTCGACAACCAAAATGGCACCACTATAAACTCGAAATTACCATACCTTGTTTTGAAGGTAGTATTGTTGATGTCTTCCTCATTTATTATCACTTAGTGATATCTAGATCTGAGATCAATCTTGGAAAATATATGCATGCCTCTTAGTTGATCAAAAAAGTCATCTATCCTTGGCAAATGATACTTGTTCTTCATTGTTACCTTATTCAACTGCATGAAGTCGATGCAAAGTCTTAGTAGACCATCCTTCAACTTCTTGATGAGAAAAACTGGTTCACCCCAAGGCGACACACTTGGGAGTAATACCCCTTCTTCGGAAGCTCTTCAAGTTGCATTTGCAACTCCTTCAAATCTGGAATACTCATCCTATAAGGAGTCTCGGGTACAAATGCTTCTCTAGGAATTATATTTATAGAGAAATCAATATCTCTTTTCAGAGGCAATCTTGGTATCTCTTTAAATACATCCTCAAATTATTTCAGCACTGCGTAGTCTTCAATACTTGGCATTTTATCCTTAGGTGCCTCTTCCATGTGCACTACAAATAATTGACATCCTTTCCTATAGATTTTCTTCAGTTGCAAGGATGAAATTTCCCTGTTATTCACAACTCTTGGAATACCTTGAACTGTTCTTAAATTTCCTTGCTCATCCAGGAAAGTGAATATCTTATTGTAACAGTCCAGGAAAACATGGTGCTCATCAAACCAATCCATACCAATGAGAAATTTGTACGAGCCCAAATGTATAATATTCAAATCATCCTTTGTTCCCAATCCATTCATCTCCATTGGACATGCCTTAAACATCTCATTAATTTTCCTTTTTTCTCCCATAGCTAACTGCACCAACCATAGTTTTCCAAGCTTGCTTCTTAGTAATTGAAATATTTCCACCATATTAGGATCTAGCATAACTATGACTAGCCCCTGAATCAATTAAAATCGAAATAGGTTGGTCGTTAATCCTACCTTCAACCTCGATCATGTGTGACTAAAACTCATCCTTCTTGTTATCCAACGTGTCATAAATACTTGGTGCATTTATACCCATGTCCTCCACTATCGCAACTTGTTGTACACTATGCATAGTCCTCTATTTATCACCTCTTTGAGGGAAATAATAGCGTATATGATTTCCTCCACAACCCCAAAATTGCATAGGTTGTTTCCATGAATTTTGTCCCATTGTTTCTGACATTTTGGGCTCCTGGAGGGTTGACTTGCATTGCACAGTGTTTCTAAAAAATGGTGGCTTGGCTCCCTTCTTCCTCTATTCCACCTTATTTTTCATCTTTTCTTCCCAATCCTTTTGGAAAGTTGGTCTTCCCCTTTACTGCTGATAAAGACACTTAGCACGCCTTATCGTTTCTTCCAACATATTAGGGCCATCATACTTTATCTTGTCACTGATAAATGAGAGAAAACCACTCAAGTACCTATGAATATTCACCTTTTCATCCTTGATGAATGCGATGTAGTTTAGAAAATAAGAATTTTCTTTCATACTCATCTATCATCATGCTCCCCAGTTTGAGTTCGAAGAAATCCTTCAGTTTCCTATCATAGTATCGCTTGGTTAAGTATTATTTTGGAAATATCTCTTGAAATCCCTCCAAGTCTCTTTATTCTTATCAATGTGTTTCACTTGTACATACTAATCCCACCACATTGATGCGTTCCCCTTGATATTATAAATAGAAATTATCCCTTCTGCCTATGTAGAATAATTATGCAACTGAAAGTACTTCCTCATACTTAGCAACCAGGTCTCTGCATCTTCATCCTTTTTGTGATCATCATCAAAGGTAGGAGGATTGATCTTATTCATTTCTCCTTGTATCTCGCCCACCCCATTCCTTCTCTTATTATTTTTGATAGGATATGGACTTGAGCTATTGATCGCTTTCCTGAAAGAATGCTTACCAACACTTATTTATTCTATTTTTTTCTCATCATGAGACCCGTGACTTATTTATCTACTCGTCTCTATATCCTTATCCATATTATTTTATATTCTATCCAGGCTCTGCAACAATTTGAAATTGAATTCATCTTGTTGCTCCTTGGATCTCATAATCCTTTCGTTATCAACCTTATAACTTTGGACACCTTTCTGCATTACTTTTACATTTTTTTCCAGATTCATGTGCTCCTCCCTGGATTTTGCACCATCAACACCCAAACCGACATACAGATCCCCAAATTCATCAATAATATCATAATTCCTCAGTGCATCTTCCATGATTTTAACCTGTTTCACTGAATATGTCCTGCTCTAATCAATGAAAATTATGCAAAATGTGCAAAAAATTAAGATTTGTTCAATGGTTTCATGCAACAACTACATGGAAACTTTGCATTATTTTATCTGAATATTTTCTTTAGAATTATTGGATGATTTTAACATCCCAAAATATAGTGCACACACATGTGCATCACTCTCTTTGCATGCATCACCACTCTATACCATGCACTAATGGTTTCCCGTACTATAAAATGTGTTCTCCATGACACCAATTCTTAGCACACACTTCTATTTTATGCTAATATATATCCCATACAAGTCCAGTGTTGAGCCTATAGATCTAATACCATAATGTAACATCCCCATCCACCCCAAGATGGGCCATGTCACACAACCTCAACTTTTATAGCTCTAAGTCAACCAAACTGTAACATCCACAACATACTACAGAACAATTTTACTCTAAAATTTCACTGCACAAATTCTACTTTACACCCAAGTCCATGCAGTTTAACAAGAAGTAACGTTCTCAGCCCAAGCATGAGTTACGCCAAACAAATTATAACAATGGAAGCAACTTAAAGCACTGTGTGCACTAGCATATTGTTCACACAACACAACCATGTGCACAACCATCTTGGCATCATGTGCCAACTATGATTTCCTTGTGCATGGAATCTAATTCTTAGTCTACACACATGAATTCCAACCTCTTGATGCACACATGATACAATATTGCACACCCACTCACTCAATCCTATTCTCGGTGACTTATAACCAAAATCACAAGGTTAACTTAATAGGAAAGACTATCCACTTTGGTCATATCCATGCACAACTACAAATACAGGCTATAAGCACCATACTTACATGTGCAAGCATCATTAAACAAAATAACAAAAAATACTTATATGCAACAACATACAAGAATTAACCATGTCAAATATAGATAAACAAGTACACAGTAACAACACAACACATTAATAAAACTTATATTTTATGGGAGTCACCAACTGCATGCATAAATCAAATGTTCCTCCCAACCATAGACTTTGCTTCTCATAATATTTCATAAACAAGTTACCCTTGAGCTGGGGCTTAACTCCACCAGGGAAAAAGGGGTTCTTAGTGACAAGATAAGTTCTTATTTTCAATATAATTTCTCATTCCTAAGTTCCCACTACTGCAACTAGCCCATAGTCCCTCATTCCACACGCAACTATATGACCCAAGGAAATGTGCCCCTTCTTTGCTCAACAGTCCTTCAACTGCCCCACTTTCCTTCCCAGGGTTACCAGCAATAGGGTGGATAGAAATTCTTAGAGCTCTACGACTATTTCTCAGCACACCAGGGAACAATTCTTAGCAATATTCTCACTTGGAGAGTATGCTCATGGGTCTGACAATCACTTCTCAATAGCTAATCTCTCACCCAGAGAGATTTCTCATAATCTATCAACCCACCTCCTCGACAATAACTCTGATTATAGCCCCAGAACTCCTTACAAGATTCTATGTGCAGATAAGGTAACAAACGGATTTTCCATATGGTTCAACCCCCTTCTTCTCATGAGAGTCTGCAACATGAATTCTCTTCCCCCTTTCTCTAAATAATATTCCCATGCAATGATGCCCAAAATACACCAAGGCCAATAATATATATTGCATGCCTTCCACTTGACACTTGCTAGCTTTAAAAGTAGCTTTAAGCCACTTGGTGACCCATTCCATACCCTTGGGAACTTAGGATAAAAACATATCCATATTACACTTTTTAAAACATTCCCCAAGCCTTATGTCTCACCCCCCTTTCCCTTTTTCGGTGGAGTTGTCCCCCCATCTCTTTTCGTCTGAGTCTCTCTACGCGTAGCGATGCAATATTATATTAATAACCGAGTATAATTACATGGATAGATGCATTGAAATATCTGTTTCTAGGCTCACATCCTCATAATCACACGGGATCTCTAGCCTCAATACATATACATCCATATATATAACTCAACTCTATGCACTTCCAGGTCATTACCGCACACTTACCAAAGTGCACACAACATGGTGCAATGGGTGCACTTACCCAGGTGCGTGCAACACTATGACATGTGCAGCCCTTTTCTTGATAAAAACTTCTATGTTCACTTACCCAGGTGCACGCAACACCAAAACCAGGTGTCAACGTTTCACCATCCTATATATACATTACATTAACAATTACTACCAACAACTCACCAGCTTATATGTACAATTAAAAAGGGTCTGGATAAGAGACATTACAAAAATATTTCAAATATGAAAAAGAAAGAACAAAAATAAATACACACACCATCCACAAATAAACACAAGATATGACCTAGGAAGCCCTATACAGGAGAAAACCCATCTAGAATGTGAGGCTTCTCTACTCTCTTTTCTCTAGTATAGAAATGATGCAAGTACTAAGAAAGATACAATCTCTATGGAGTTTCCTTTGACTTGTGGCTTGTATGGTTGCTACATAATCTCTCGTCCTTTGTTATGCTCACATAATACCACTCTTAGATGTTCTCCTAAGCTATGGAAAAAGATATAATGGAAAACAATGGAACACCTTCTCCTCCTAGTGGCCATGTATTTAACATAGCCCAATAGCCATCTAGGGGTAGGTTTTTGACTTCCTCAACCCTCAATTATGATAGGTTTTGAACCTTATATAATATCCTTGAAATTACATACGTGGCTAGCCCCATATACATGAATAATGGGGGTTGACATAGCATCATCTCGTACCATGGTGGTCAACACAATAGGTCAACTTGTGGGAGGCATAACTTTTGCATACAAACTCTGATTGATGCATGGTCTACATAGTTGGAAAGGTAATAGAGTGTAGAACACCTTCAAGGGTGTGTGCACAAGTTCTAAACTCTAAAACCCCCAAAATTCCATTTAATGCCTCAAAATGGCCCTAGACGGTTCCAGACCCTAATTTTCCAAACTGGTACCTGCCACTAAAATGACCCTACAAGATTATTCCTCCATTTTTTTCCACTCTAAAATGATCAATATAGATGAAAACAATATATTGATCCAATATGGATCATTATATCGTCATACTTTAGTAAGGAAACCATTCGATGGTCAATTTCTTTGAAAAATTGACATAGAAACACAATGTTCTCATAATGCAGTTCCTGATTCGACTAGGAGCCTTCTCATCTAGTATAATTAGGTCAGGAATCCCATTACTCAAATATTTGTTTACATATATTCAATTAAAAGAGAAAACAACTTCCTCATAGTGTCATATGTGTTGTAATCGTAGAAAATGAACTATCCCAATATGTTTCCTATATGGGTTAAAGCCTTATCGTTCTAGAAGTGCATGGGGAATTTTGGGAGTCTTTCCTAGACCTATGTGGAAGAGATTGAATCCATTATCTAATTAAATCTAGGTTCCAAAGGGGTATGAAACACACATTCTTGTCCCCAAAGCCATGGTCTGTCTTTTAAATATTTTGTGTCTCTTTGTCACTTGAGAATAGAGATGAAAAGAAGCCTCTATAAAAAAATTGAAATTTTGGGTCACAACCCAGGCTTTCTTTAATACACTCAGTTGTAACCTAGGTATACATCCCCTGCCTCTCCTCTCTTTTTCCCTATGCCTGCATCAATTTTTCCTTTTTCTGGTTGGTTAAGTTAGTTTCCCACTACTAAGTGTCTTGGCCCTTATTCATATTTTACTCTTCATGCATTTATGTTTTTGTTTTTTTGGGAAGGATAAAATACATGTCATATTTGTTTCAGAATGCTTGTCATCACCTACACCATTGATTGATCTCACCGCAGGTCTACCAAGTCTTTTCTATGCACATGAAATGTTCGTGCACACAATGCAGTAATCCAGAGTAGAACATTTCAGGCTCAGACTATGGGAATAGACAGGTTAATTTTCGACGGCAGAGATCCATTAGGTCAAATAGATCAACGGTTCTCATCCATTTGGGTTCTAGAATTGTGCGGGTTTCAATATCAAGTTTGAAGTACTAAGTTCCCGAAGAGTCGAAGCCTCCGAAGAGCCGAAGTCTCGAGAAATTAACACATCACTTCGGTGATTTTCCTTCGGGAGTTTTCTGGGAATAACATTCATAAACTACCGAACTCCCGAAGCCTGGATTTCCGAAGAAAATCTGGACCATTCGCCGGTCATGACACATGGTAGCAGATCATTCACTTCGGGTATTTTCCTACGGGATATTTTTATTTTTCACATTCGGATGTCCCGAAGAGCCAAAGACCCGAAGTCCCGAAGTAAATTTAGACCACCCATTAGAGGGGACACGCGACATCAGATCTTTCACTTCGGAGATTTTCCTCCGGGATGTTTTTCATGCTTCACATTTGAAACTCCCGAAACCCGGACTTCCGAAGATAATATGAACCATTCATCCATCACAACATGTGGCAGGATATCTTTCACTTTAGATATTTTCCTCCAGGATTTTTTTCATGGTTCACATTTGAAAATCCCAAAACACGAACTTCCAAAGAGAATCTGGACCATTCATCCATCATGACAGGTGGTGATAGATCATTCACTTCATACATTTTCCTCCGGGATATTTTTCATGTTTCACATTCAAAACACCTGAAGCCCGAAATTCTGAAGTGAATCTAGACCATTGATCCCAAGTCAACGAGAACCATTGATCCTTACAGAAGGTAAATATCACCTGCAATCACATGCTTGAATGACATCAGATCACTACGTCACCTTCACGTCACCTCCGCTCATCCCAATCACTACTCTTGCTCCTCTCACCACTCAAAACTTGTCCTCTGTTAACCCCTGCGTTGATCTCCATCGACAGTGGCCCACCTCTCTAGATCAATGGTCCTTATTGCAACTCGAAACCCCCTAACCATTCTACATTTAACAGTGGGGGGGGGTCCGAGTAAGTAGTTTTTCCACCATGGGCCCTACCTAACATGGTGGCTCCTCAATAACTCGGACCCCCCCCCCCTCTCTAATCCTCTTACCACCTACCCCCCCTTCAAGTTCCTCCCGGGTTGTTTTTCAATACCGCCCCCTCTCACCTTTCGCCACCTGCTCTCCACTGACTTCCCAACCTATATACTCCTCCTCTCCCTACGTGCCACTTGTATCCTTCACTACACATCACCAACTCCATACTCTTGATACCTCCATCATATTCCCACCTCCTCTCACTTTGACACCTGTCTTCACACGTCATCTACCCTTGTGTCCATTCATCTCGTCTCTTGATTGGATGCTCACGTCCAAATCTCCCTTCATGCCCGAAGGGCCGACATCCATTCCAACAAAGCTATTTCACGGGTACAGATGGTAGCTGAAGGGGTCAATACAAAGTGTTCTTGTCTTCCTAAAGCTCAGACATAGACAGAGAGTTAAGTCTCATTCATAGGTCGACGCAGATTAGTTCTAGAAACACTTCATCAAACTCTACTCATGCATTTTCTTATCTCCAGTGTCCTCCAATAGCTTGCAGACACATCATCATTCAACACAGATCTCTTCTCTGTCACTCTAAGGCCTATTTTTGGCTACTCGGTTCCTCTTGTGCATGCATTAGTTGTGTCGCAGAGACAGAAGTAGTTTTATTTGATTAAATCCAATGTTTTCTTAGATTAGATACGAGAGTGGTCTTCTATGTGTGATAAGAACCACTCTTGTTGATTAATTCCAGTATCTTAGTGAAGTTAATATTTTCTTTACGAACATTTCCCTAAATTTAGGTCTCAATCCCCTCAGGACGAGAGTCTCTGCAACTCTTTTAAATAGTTAGTTTTTGGATATTGTAAAGGTCGGATTTTTTGAGGAAATAATAGAAATACAACAGACTAGTTGGACCCATTTTATGCACAGATTAAATCTCTCTACCTGGTGAACATACTCTTGATGATAGTGTTTCATTCAACTCTTCATCTGTTTTCATTCTTATCTTGAATACAATTTTTTATTTGTGCAACGTACATTTATTTCCTTTCAGCTATTGTATGACTTATTTTTACTGATATGCATCCTGTCAAACAACTAATGCTTTGGTGAAGATTTGTTTTCTACAACCTGTGGGAGTTATTGTTTTTGATACATGTTTGATGTCTTGAAATGATATTTTAAGTATTGAACTTCTTGTAGCAGATTATTCATTGAGTAGTTTGTTGTTTCTCTTTGTTTTCTATTATTTCATTGGTTTGTCATTAGTGTGCCATCAGCCAAGGAGGGCTCTCATCCATATCGTTCTGCCAACCCAACCTTGCCTTTGTCTTGATAGAATAATCCTTTGACCAACCAACAAAAAGTTAAAGAAGAAATCATTCTAAACTGATAGGTGGCCTAGATTTTCCTTTTAGCAGTCAAGTGCAGACTTTAGGGCCAACATCTTATGGCATTGTTGTCGAGGAATGAAGTAGTGAAATATCTTTCCCTAGGAGAATGACAATTGATCATCTCTGACCTTTGATGGTGAAAAAAGATTAGACACAAACAGACTGCCATCTTTCACTTGGCAACTTCACTGAGTAAAATTTAAAGAAGAAATATTGGCACCTAGAAAGGGATTCAACAGATCCAAATCTGAAAACAGCAAAGCCAAGAAGGTTGATTATAACCCTAAGAATAACACAGTAGGATCTAAGTTATAAAGGAAACTAAGTAAATCCACTGTAGCTCAAAGATACGCTTCCCCTCTCAAGGGAAAAGATGGACACCAAGAGAATGCTTCAAACCATCATCATGAGCAGCTTGAATTTGCTAGCCCTGAGAACCATATTTCCAAAGGGGATCAGACATATCCTACTCATGATTCCACTTTAGCATCTAGTCCTGCATCCACTCCTATATCTCCCATAAATTTGCAGATTCCTATTGTTCAAGCCATGGACATTAATAGGATGGATGTCATAATCATTGCCAGATATGCACCCTTAGTGCTACCTGTATTTTTACATGCACTCCCAACCATAGATTACATGAAATATCTTCCAAGATATAATGGGGAAGGTGAAATAATTGTTGAAGAAAATATGGTAACCTTTTACAGTTTTGCGGACAACTTTAACATTGATTATTCAGATGTGTGGATGAGGCTGTTTGTATAGAGTTTGGATGGGGAGGTCAGAAAATGGTTCAGGAGTCTTCCTCTAGCCTCCATTGCTAATATTGAGGCATTGGATGAAGCTTTCATAAATAAATGGGGAGATAGGAGAGATTATCTCTATTACATCACTGAATTTGGGGCTCTAAAGAGAAAGAATGGTGAATCTATTTCAGACTTCACCAAGAGATTCAATAAAATGTATGGTATAATCCCAGATGAAATCAAACCAACTAAGGCCTCTGCCAATATCACTTATGATAATGCATTTGATGCAGAATTCTCCCTCCTCCTGAGAGAGAGAAGGCCAACCACACTGTTGTCCATGCAGGAAGCAACCATTGAGGTTGAATATAATATTTTGGCACCAGACAGATTGAAGACTAGATCTGATAGAGAGAAGAAAAAACAGAGAGAGGATGCCCTTGTCTCCTCTAACCCAGCTAAATTTGATCCCAAACTTGAGGATATGACCAAGACTTTTAAGGATCTGACTTCTGAGATAGCTAATCTAAAATGGGAATCCAAATAGCCAAACATAAATTTTCAAGGGGCTGGTAATAGAAATCAGAACCAATTCAGAAGGCCTAATGATGCTCCTCAAGTAATGCAGAGAGAAAGGAGAAATGTTGATTATCAAAGGGTGGTGCCCTCTTTCCAAAACAATCATATTGAGGAGATAGATGTGGACAATGATGTTGTGGACGATATTGTTGTTCTTTTCAATGAGACAGATTATTATACGAGTCATTTAACACAGCAAGAATATGAGGTAACTCAATTGTCAAATCAATTTAATGATGAGATAGGGGAGGAGGGAGTTATTCAAGGTCAACCCAAGAATAAATATTATTTGAGGATGAGAAATGGAGCTTCCAAAGACACTACCTCTGATCAAAGAAAACAAGCAGAAGCTCCTCCCAAGCCAAATCCAAATAAAGGTATGTCATCTAAAACTTGATCATCTCCACTATCAAAACCTTTTGCCCCTAAAACAAAGGAATTTGATAAGCCACAAAACTCTTTCAGCCTGGAACATGAGATATTCAAAATCAAGATTCATGTCCCTTTGATAGAATTGTTAAAAAATGAACCTTTCAAGAAATCCATCATGAAAGTTCTGCAACCAACTCTTTCTAGTGTATCTTCTGATGTCATTAGTCTACAGGATGAAAACCCAGCCATTACTGTGGGTCCACACATTGAGGATGGCTCTAATGCTTCTCCTCCTTTCTATATATCTCTGGATGTCCATGACAAGATCCTGCACAACTGTCTTATGGACTTAGGAGCCTCTCATAATGTCATGCCCAAAGTTGTTATGGAAGAACTAGGGTTGGAGATTACCAAACCTTACCAAGACTTCTACTCCTTTGATTCTAAGAAAGTAAAATGTCTAGGGTTGATAAAAGATATGGTGGTTTCTCTTGCACAATTACCCATGAAGAGTGTGGTGATGGACATCGTGGTGGCCGACATCCCCCCAAAGTTTGGCATGCTCTTATCCAGAACTTGGGATAAGAAGGTTGGAGGATCATTGCAAATGGACCTCACATGTGCCACCATTCCTGTTTTTGGTGGTGAGCACATGAGGCTATACAGAGAGGTAAGGTTATCCTACATAGTCAGTGATCATCAGAACCCAAGCAATCACCCCATTTATGTTGTTGAGGATGGGATGGGTTCGTTTGTTTTTCATTTAAATGATGATGGACCTGAAATATCAGTTAGCCAACGCAGAGAGCAACCGATGACTGGTCAACAAAATAAGGTGTGGAATATGTATTTCGATGGATCTTCATCAAAAGAAGGATCTGGTGCAGGTATTCTCCTCATTTCCCCTTCAGAAGAAGTAATAACCCTCTCTTATAAGCTAGAGTTTAAGACTACTAACAATATAGCTGAATATGAAGCTATGGTATTGAGATTGAGGGCTGCCAAAGACATGGCCATTGATTGTCTAGATTTTTTTGGTGATTCTAATTTTGTCATCAATCAAGTGAGGAATATCTATCAAACTAAGTAACAGAGGCTCAAGCAGTATAGAAACGAGGTATGGGATCTGATCAATAATTTCTTTCTAGCATTTAACATTTCTTTCATTCCCAGAGAACAAAATCAGAAGGTTGAATCTCTGGCCTTAGATGGCAGCACGTTCAGGCCTCCCATTGGCCCAAATATTAAATATTAGGTGGAAATCAAACATAGAATAGCCATACCAAACAACATAAAGCACTGGCAAGTCTTTAGTGATGATTTAGAGTTGCAGATATTTCTACACACCATTGATGAGTTCTCCAATATCTCAATTGATCAAGAAATTCAAGAAGATGAAAATGAGAAATTAGAAGATCAACAATCCTCTCATCTGTTGAAGATAGTGGTTGGTCATGATATTGTGGAGCTAAAAACCAATCACATTCTGAGAGGACTAGTTCCATTGGAAATATTGTTTGACAACAATGATGTTTACAAAGTAACTGCCATGAAGAATCAAGAAGAGGAGGTGACAAAGTGCAATATTGGGATCACTGAGAATCCCAAGATCATCAAGTTGTCCAAAGCATTAGCTGCAGAACAAAAAGGCAGGTATGTCAGTCTCATTAAAAATTTTGCTGATACTTTTGCATGGTCCTATGAATATTTGAAGACATTTGATATTGACATCATACAACACAAGATCCCTCTAAAAACTAGCTCCAAGCCATTCAAACAGAAGATTAGACAATTTAATCCCATGTTAATGTCTATAATTAAGAAAGAGATAAAAGGGATGTTGGATGCCAATATTATTGTACCATTGAGGTATTCAAACTGGGTGGCCAACTTAGTGCCTGTAAGGAAGAAAAATGGGGAGATACACTTATGTGTTGATTTTAGAAATCTCAACAAGTGCTCTTTGAAGGACAATTACCCCCTCCCCAAGATGGATCATATTTTACATAGGGTGGTAGGTGCACACAGAGATTCCTTGTTGGATGGATACTCTGGTTATAACTAGATAAAAAATTGTGAGGAGGATAAAGAAAAAACAACATTCACCACCCCATGGGGGACATTCATGTATGACAAGATGCCCTTTGGGCTCATGAACACAGGGGCCACTTTTCAGAGGGCCATGGACATAGCTTTTGTGGGGGAGAAAGAAAAATTTATGGTCATATACCTAGATGACATTACCATTTTATCCAAGTCTTATGAGGAACATTTGCAGCATTTGGAGCAGGTTTTCAAGAAATGCAGGAGGTATGGGATATCTCTCAATCCTAGTAAGTCTCATTTTGTCATGCCATAAGGGAAGCTCCTGGGCCACATCATATCATTCGAAGGCATAAAAATTGATCCAAAGAGGGTTTGTGCCATTCAACAAATTGAGATTCCCAGGAATAAGAAGGTTTTCCAGTCTTTTATTGGTAAGATAAAATTCCTCAGATGCTTTGTGCCGAATTTTGCTGAAATTTTGAAGCCTATTACTAACATGTTGAAGAAATATGATGTGATAAAATGGTCCTTGGAGGATAAATCATCTTTCCAAACAATCAAGCAATATTTAGTTGAAGCACCTGTATTGGCCAACCTTGACTATACCAAAGATTTCTTCATCTTTTCCTTTGCCTCAGAGGAAACAATTGTTGTTGTACTGCTACAGAAAAACAAGGAAGGCCATGAGCAGCCAATAGCCTTTTTCAGCAGATCCCTCTAAGATGTTGAGCTCAAGTATGATATATTAGAGAAACATGCTTATGCACTGGTCAAAGCACTCAAGGCCTTTAGGGTTTATGTTCTACAGTCTAGCATAACGGTTTTTTTTCCTAGCAGCAGTGTCAAAGAGATTCTGGTCCAGCAAGACACTGAAGGGAAAAGAGGAAAATGGATTGTCAAGTTGTTGGAGTATGACCTTCACATAAGGCCCACCAATCTGATCAAGGGGCAAGGAATGGATAAATTTCTATCAGAATCAAACTGTAAGGTGCTAGAATTTCATCAAATCTTTACCCAATCAGATACACCCATCATACAGTCTGGACATTTTGAATGTCCACCAGATGTGAAGAAGACAAAGGCCAGGTCTCTCAAGTTGAAATCCATCAAATTCTACATTTCAAACCATAGCTTGTATTGGAGGGAGCCCACTAGAATTATGTTAAAATGCCTTGATGGAAATGAAGCTAAACAAGTCAAAACAGAAATGCACAGAGGAGTGTGTGGAGGGCACCAGCATTGGAAGGCCACAGTGCTCAATATCCTGAGGGTAGGATACTACTGGCCCACCCTTTTCTCTGATGTGTTTGCCAGTGTTAGAGCCTGCAATGAATGTCAGATGTTTGCATGGAAACAAAAGTTACTATCATTGCCCCTGAAACCTGTCAAATCCAGTAGTTCATTTAAGTAATGGGGGTTATACTTCATAGGAGAAATAAATCCACCCTCTAGTGGAAAACACAAGTGGATCCTCACTGCCACTGAATACTTCACCAAATGGATTGAGGTTGTGCCCACCAAGAATGCCACAGAAAATTTAATCATGAATTTCCTCGAAACTAATATTTTTTCCAGATTTGGTTGCCCCGGTAAGCTTGTAATAGACAATGCCCAAGAATTCAATTCCAAAACCATGATTGACTTCTGTGGTAGTCACAACATTTCCTTGACACATTCCACACCCTATTACCCTAAAGGAAATGGCCTGGAAGAATCATCAAACAAGACTCTCATCAGGATCATTAAAAAAATTTTGACTGAAAGAAAGAAATCCTAGGACTCTAAACTCAAATATGCTTTATGGGATGACAGGATCAGCACTAAGAAGTCTCTGGGAACCTCACCATTCCAGCTTGTTTATGTCATAGATTTCATTTTTCCTACTCAGCTTGGTATACTAGTCCTGAAATTATTGGAGGAGGAAATTAAGGAACCCAATGACATCCAAAGGAGAATATTTCATATTATAGAAGTTCAACAAAGAAGAGAAGCACTAGATCAAAAGACAAAAGAATACTAGAATAAGATCAAATCAACCTTTGATAAGAAAACCAAGACAAAGATTTTTCAATAAGGTGACCTAGTTTTGTGGTGGGATGCCAGAAGGGATGACAAGTCCAAGCACGATAAATTCGACAACCTCTGGTTTGGCACTTTTAAGGTGATTAATTTTTTGGACAACAACACGTTCATCCTGCACAATCTAGATAATACAGAGATCTTTGGAGGCCCAGTAAATGGGTGCTTCTTGAAACACTATTTTGTTTGAGGATGGGGGAAGGTCCCTCTTGTACCATAGACGCTTTCCTTTATTGTTTCTTTTGATTAGTTAGTTGTGTGTGAATAAAGTCTCCATAGTCCAACACGAAATCGAGCTGTAGTTTCAGTTTTTAATTCAATAAATTTCATGGCTAAGGGACAGTGACAGATACCTAGTGCTGACAGACAAAAACAAGGGTAAGTGATGAAAGGTAAGAGAAGTTATCTAATCTCAAGGCACCGATCTACATTTCTTAGCACCTCAAAGGGACAAGTTATCCCCAGTTGGAACCAATGTTGTAACCTAGGTCTAAATCCCATACCTCTCCTCTCTTTTTCCCTTTGCCTACATCAATTTTTCCTTTTTCTGGTTGGTTAAGTCAGTTTCCCACTACTGATTGTCTTGGCCCTTATTCGTTTTTTAGACTTTGCGCATTTCTGTTTCTATTTTTTTGGGAAGGATAAAATACATGTCATATTTGTTTCAGAATTCTTGTCATCACGTGCACCATTGATTGGGATCACCGTAAGTCTACTGAGTCTTTTCTATGCACAGGAAATGTCCATGCACATGATGCAACAATCCAGAGAAGAAAATTTTGGCCTCAAATTTTGGGAACAGACAGGTTAATTTTCAACAACGGAGATAAATCAGGTCAAATAGATCAACGGCTCTCAGCCATTCGGGTTCCAGAATCACATGGGTTTTAATATCAAGTTCAAAGTATTGAGTTCCCGAAGACCTAAAGCCTCCTAAGAGTCGAAGAGTCGAAGTCCCGAGAACCTAACATGTCACTTCGACAATTTTCCTTTAGGATTTTTCCGGGCATAACATTCATAAACTCTCAAGCTCTCAAAGCTTGTATTTTCTAAGAAAATCTACACCGTTCATCGGTCATGACACGCAAAAATAGATCATTCACTTCGGGGATTTTCCTCTAGGAGATTTTCATTTTTCACATTTGGAAGTCCCGAAGAGCCAAAGACCTAAAGTCCTAAAGTAAATTTTGACCATCCATCAGAGGGGACACAGGGCAACAGATATTTCACTTCGAATATTTTCCTCTGGGAGTTTTTTCATGCTTCACATTTGAAACTCCTGAAACCCAGACTTTTGAAGAGAATTTAGACTATTCGTCCATCGGGACACGTGGCAGTAGATCTTTCACTTAGGAGATTTTCCTCTGGGAGGCTTTTCATGCTTCACATTTGAAACTCCTGAAACTTGGACTTCCGAAGAGAATTTGGACTGTTCATCCATCATGATAGGTGGCGAAAGATCATTCACTTCAGAGAATTTCCTCCAGGAGATTTTTCATGTTTCACATTCAAAACACCCGAAGCCCGAAATTATGAAAGAATCTAGATCATTGATCCCAATTCAGCAAGAACCGTCGATCCTTGCAGTAGGAAAATATCACTCGCAATCACGTGCTTGAATGACATCATATCACCATGTCACCTTCACATCACCTCCGCTCATCCCACTCACTACTCTCGCTCATCTGACCACCTGAAAATTGTCCTCTGTTAACCCCCACGCTGATCTCCATCGGCGGTGGCCCACCTCTCCAGATCAACGGCCCTTATCGCAACTCGGACCCCCCCCCTCGACTATTCTACCTTTAACAGTGAGGGGGCATGGTCCAAGTAAGTATTTTTCCCACCGTGGGCCCTACCTAACGTGGATACTCCTCAATAACTCAGACAACCCCCTCTCTAATCTGCTTACTGCCTACCCCCCTCTGAGTTCCTCCCGGGTTGTTTTTCAATACCGCCCCCTCTCGCCTTTCATCACCTACTCTCCACTCACTCCCCAACCTATCTACTCCTCCTCTCCCTACGTGCCACCTATATCCTTCACTACATGTCGCCAACTCCATACTCTCAATACCTCCATTGTATTCCCACCTTTTCTCACTTTGACATCTGTCTTCACACATGATCTACCCTCACATCCATTCATCCCATCTCCCGATTGGATGCTCACCTCCACATCTCTCCTCATGCCCAATGGGCCGAAAACCATTCCATCGAAGCTATTTCACAGGTACAAATAACAGCTAATGGGGTCAATACAAAGTGCGCTTTGATTCTGAAATCTCAGGCATAGACAGAGAGTTAAGTCTCAGTCATGGGTCGACACAGATTAGTTCCAGAAACACTTCAAAAAACTCTGCTCATGCAGCTAGTTATCTCCAGTGGCCTCCAACATCTCGCAAACATGTCATCGTTCAACACAGAGCTCTTCTCTATCACTCTGAGGCCTATTTTTGGCTACTTCATTCCTCCAGCACATGCATCAGTTCTGTTGTAGAGACAGTAGTAGTTTTATTTAATTAAGTACAACATTTTCTTAGATTAGATACGAGAGTGGTCTTCTGTGTGTGATAAGAACCACTCTTGTTGATTAATTCCATTATCTTAGTGAAGTTAATAGTTTGTTTTATGAACAGTTCCCTAAATTTAGGTCTCATACCCCTGAGGACGAGAGCCTCTGCAACTCTTTTAAATAGTTAGTTTTTGGATATTGTAAAGGTCGGATTTTTTGAGGAAAGAATAGAAATACAACATACTGGTTGGACCTGTTTTATGCATGGATTAAATCTCTCTACCTAGTGAACATACTCTTGATGACAGTGTTTCGTTCAAATCTTCATGTGTTTTCATTCTTATCTTGAGTACAGTTTTTTATTTATGCAACGTACATTTCATTTCCTTCCAGCTATTGTATGACTTATTTTTAGTGATATGCAACCTGTCAAAAAAATAATGCTTTGGTGAATATTTTTTTTCTGCAACCTATGGGAGTTATTTTGTTTTGATACATGTTTTATTTCTTGGAATGATATTTTAAGTATTGAACTTCTTGCAATAGATTATTCATTGAGTAGTTTTTTGGTTCTCTTTGTTTTCTATTATTTCATGGTATGTCATCAGTGTGCCATCGACCAAGGAGGGCCCTCATCCATATCGTTCTGCCAACCCAACTTTTCCTTTGTCTTGATAGAATAACCCTCTGACCAACCAACATAAATTTAAAGAAGCAATTATTCTAAACTGATAGATGGCCTATCTTTTCCCTTTAGCAGTCAGGTGCAGACTTTAGGAACAACACACTCCATGAACGTGTATGTTGATGGATATAGCCCCTTAGACTTGCAAACTAGAGCTTTCTTCAACCAAAAATTTTCAAGATATCCTAGTCAATTTGAGTGGAACTTGATCATAAGGGATTCCAAGTCCTTTTCAATGATACAAGCGTGAGAGTGCACTCTTCCTAGGCCAAATTTGACACCAACACTTGTAAAGGATCAACTATTAGGATGTTTTTTGGAAGATAAACCAATGGAACTCGTAACCACATGTTGGAAGTACTTTCTATACTTTATGATGGAAACTAACTATAATCATGTATTATTCTAATTCCATGAGTTAATTCAATCTTTCCTACACTGTGCCTCTTTCTTTAATGTTTGTAATAGTTGCAATGCACAAACTAGTTATCATATACTCCAAAGGGACTATTGCTTCTTGTCCATACACCAATCCGAAAGGTGTCTTCCCTATTAGCTTCTTGCATGTAGTTCTATAGGCCCATAATATTGTCGGTATATTCAAGTCCCAATCATCCATGTTCACAATGCCAATCTTGGTTAAGGCATTCTAGAATATCTTGTTAAATGATTACACTATTCCATTAGCCTGGGGATGGTAAGGAGTGATCTTCTGATGATGTATCTCAAATTCCCCAGTCATTGCCTAGATAGTACTAATAATAAAATAAGTCCCATAATCACTCATCAAAACTCTAGGGCATCCAAATATTGTAATTAATTTCTTAAACAAGAAGTGTGTTGCAGTCTCCGCACTGCAATATATCATTATTTCTACTTCATCCCATCTGGTTAAATATTCCATCGCTATAATGATATATATTTCTCTTGATCTTACAGATGGTGGATTAATTGGTCCTACAAAATCTACTTCCTACTTATCAAACACTTTCAAATTTAATTGAGGTATTAATGGCATCTCATCCCTTTTGGATGGATTTCCAACCCTCTGGAAGACATCACAATTATAACAATACTCCTTTGCATCCTTGTGAACTGTTGTCCACCATAATCCTCCACGAAATATATTTTGCGCAATAGATTTCCCGACATAATGTCCTCCATCTATTCCTTTGTGTGCTTCTGCTAAAATGATAGGTCGTTCATGCTCCATGACACATATCCTCAAAAACATTTATGCACCAAGTTTGTACAAGTGACCTACAATCAGTTGGTAATTTGCAACTCTAACCACCAAATTTTTCTTCTGCAGAGTATTAAATTCCTTTTGGGGAAATCTTGTGCTCAAAAATTCAATAATGTCAGCAAAATATTCATCAACAATCTATACTGAAAAGAGTTGTGCATCTAGGAAATTGTCCTCCAAGTTTCTTGGTTCCTTTCCATTAGTTATCCTAGACACATGATCTAGCCCTGCATTCAATCTTCTAGGATTTACAACTACGTCAAAATCAAACTCCTGAAACAACAATAACCATGTGCATATTCTTCCCCCCAAAATTGGCTCATTGACCAAATATCTAAAAGCGGAGTGATCTGTAAACATCTTAAAGTGTTGGCCTAACAAATTATGTCTGAACTTTTGCAAGGCATATACCATAGACAATCCTTCTCTTTTTGTTGTGTTGTAATTTTTCTATGAATCTGAAATGTCCCTGCTTGCAAATGCTATGGGGTGATCTATATCACCTTCTCCTCATTGTGTTAATATTGCTCCAAGTGTTATTACAGTTGCATCCACATGAAAATGAAACTCCTTTGACCAATATGGAAATACCAATATTAGCGTTGTCACCATTTTTTCCTTCAAAATATCTGAACTTTGTTGTCACTCATCATTCCACTGACACTTAATATCATTTTTCAACAATTTTTCCATGGGAGCAGTAATTTGTGCAAATCCCCTTATAAAATTCTTGTAATACATTGTATGACCAAGTGTACTCTTTCACTAACGCGGGATCAATCAACAAACCCTATTTACACACTACATGCCCTAAAAAAATACCAAATGGTGTGTTGAAAATTCATTACTTAATATTCAATGAAATATGACATTGTCTACACCTGTCTAACATCAATCATCATACTTCAATATGATCCTTCAATAAACTAAAAACTATCCAATCATCCAAGTAAAGCTCCAAAAACTTATGTATGAAATCCTTAAAGGGAGCTACTACTACCCTTGAAAAAATTGCAAGGGAATTCGTCAACCCAAATGGCATCATTGTATATTGATATGACCCCCATTCTGTGGAAAATGTAGTTTGTCGATCTTCTGGTGCTATTTTGATCTGGTGATATCCTGAAAATCCATCAGTGAATGAATAGGCTTCTTGTCCTCCTACATTCCCCAATACTTCATCTATAAATGGAGTAGGGAAGGGTGTTGGGTATGTGTAAGGTAGCTAGAGAGGTAGTAGGGGGGCCTAGAGGGCCCATAGTGATAATAGTGGAGGTTATTCAATGTAAGGTGGACTAGGTCCACTATATTATTAAATAAGGCCCACTATGGTAGTTAGATATAATAAATGTAAGAGGACTTCTTAGAAGGTTCTACTTCTAGAAGATTCC
>ML796780.1:92502-108466 GCA_009831015.1 Picea engelmannii | reverse complement strand
AGTTGTTGCTAAACGATGGAAGGATTAGAACTCTCCCTGGGGTTCTACACATTCCAAAACTAGCCAGGAGCCTAATATATGTAAGCAAGTTGGGTGATGCAGGAGTGAAAACTGTATTTGAAAAGAACACTTGCAAGATGGTACAAGGAGAAATGGTGTTGATGAGGGGATTTCATTGTGGAACTCTGTACAAGTTTTTGGGAAGCACTTATACTAATGGTTGTAACAGTTATGTTGTCCTTGAGCAGAAAAATGAAGGAGACAAGACCAATATTGTCCCATAAAAGAAGACCATGTTGTGGCATCAAAGACTCGGGCAGATTGGAGAAAAGGGCCTTCGAACACTACATGGTAAAGGTATGGTTGAAGGTATGTCTAATTGCACTCTAGATTTTGATTTCTGTGAAAATTGCATATATGGTAAACAAAATCGAGTAAGATTCCCATCTGGTGCTACAAGAGCAAAGGGGATCTTAGAGTTTCTACACAGTGATGTGTTTGGACCTGTTCATGTTCCATCCCTAGGTAAATCTGTGTATTATGTTTCATTCATAGATGATTTTTCAAGGAACACGTGGATTTATTTTCTTAGAAAGAAATCTGAGGTATTTGATAAATTTAAAGAGTTTAAGGCTCTGGTAGAAAATCAGACAGAGAATAAAATAAAGGTATTGAGAACGAATAATGGTGGAGAATTCTACGGAAATGAATTCGAAGAATTCTGTAAGAAGTGTGGTAGAGCAAGGCAGAAGACTACTCCATACACTCCTTAGCAGAATGGAGTTGCAGAAAGGATGAACAGGACACTGATGGAAAAGGCAAGGAGCATGCTCAGCAGTGTCGGGTTAGGACAAGAATTATGGGCAGAGGCAGTGGGTACAACATGTTATCTGGTTAATCGATCACCTTCATTGGCGTTGGATGATAAAACTCCACATGAGGTATGGTCTGGAAAGAAACCCTCTCTTCAACATCTTAGAGTGTTTGGTTGTGATGATTATGTACATGTTCCAAAGGAAAATAGGAGTAAGTTGGATAATAAAGATGAAAAGTGTATCTTTATTGGTTATAAAGATGGTGTGAAAGGTTATAATCCTTGGAACCCAGAAACCAAGAAAACTATTTACAGTCGAGATGTTGTTTTCAGAGAGGTAAAAGATGTGTCCAAACAGGAATTCCTACCAACACAAGATGAACCTGAGAAAATAAAGCTTGAGTTGGATGATGCAAAATCGGAATCATCTGAAGAAGAGGAAGCAGAGGAAGCAAAAGAAGAAGAAGAAGAACCTCTTACCCCATTATTGAGGAGATCAGTGAGAGATAGGAGGCAACCAGAAAGGTATAGTCCACCTGATTTTCATTCCAATTTTTCTTTATCTATTATGGATGATGATCCCAGACCTGTCAAGGAAGCAGTGAACTCAGAGGATAGTAAACTCTGGAAGAATGCCATGGTTGAAGAAATGGATGCCTTGGATAAGAATCAAGCATGGGATATAGTTGAGCTTCCAACTAGAAGAAAATCGGTTGGTAGCAAATGGTTGTTCAAGAAGAAGTTTAATGCACAAGGAAAAGTGGAGAAATACAAAGTTCGGTTAGTAGAAAAAGGTTATTCCCAGGTAGAGGGAATTGACTTTGGTGATATTTTTTCTCCTGTTGCTAAGTTAACTTCTATTAGATTTCTTTTATCTATTGTTGTTGCTTTTGATCTTGAATTGGAACAAATGGATGTGAAGACAACATTCCTACATGGGGATCTGGAAGAAGAAATCTACATGAAGCAGCCAAAAGGCTTTGTAGTGAAGGGAAAGAAAGCGTTGTTCTGTAAGCTAAAGAAGTCACTATATGGTCTGAAGCAATCACATAGGATGTGGTACCAAAAGTTTGACACATACATCCTTGGATTGGGATTTGTAAGAACCAGGGTTGATCACTGTGTATATTCCAAGTAGATTGGTAATCACTTCATTTATGTAGTGTTGTATGTTGATGACATGGTGTTGGTAGGAAATAACATGGATGTTATCAAGGAGGTGAAATCGCAACTATCCTCCAAATTTGACATGAAGGATCTCGGTGCTTCTAACTTCATTCTGGGAATGGAGAATAAAAGAGATCGTGCAAATAGGAAACTCTGGTTGAATCAAAGAAAATATGTTGAGACAATATTGCAGAGGCTTAATATGCATGGAAGTAAACCGGTCAAGGTTCCTATTCCTATAGGTGTAAAGTTGTATGCAGATCAGTGTCCCAAGACACAGGAAGAAGAAGAGGGCATGTCCCATGTTCCATATGCCAGTGCAGTTGGCAGTTTGATGTATGCAATGGTTTGTACTAGACCGGACATTGCACATGTAGTGGGATTTTTGAGCAGGTATATGTCAAAACTAGGGAAGGAGCATTGGACAACAGTAAAGAGGGTCTTCAGGTATCTTCGTGGCACCACCAGTTATGGATTGTGCTACCAAGGAAGGTCGGGATTGGACAGAGTGGTGGACATACATGGCTTGGTTGATGTAGACTGGGCTAGAGATTTGGATCACAGAAGATCTACAAGTGGGTATGTGTTTAACCTATTTGGAGGAGAAATCAGTTGGATGAGCAAAAGATAGGCTGTAGTGGCACTCTCAACTACAGAAGTTGAATACATGGCAGCCACTCATGCAAGCAAGGAAGCAGTATGGTTACAAATATTGTGTTCAGGTATTGGGTTGGTACAACAAGCAGTGAGATTAGAGTGTGACAGTTAGAGTGAAATATTCCTGGAAAAGAACCCAGCTTATCATTCGAAGACAAAGCATATTGATGTTCAGTATCACTTTGTGAGAGACATGGTTGAGGAAAAGAAGGTGTTACTAGAAAAGGTTGACACTTTGAAGAATGTTGCAGATTCATTGACAAAGTTTGTGAGCACAGAAACATTCTCCTGGTGTAGAGTAACAATGGGCATTGCTTCCCTATATTGTTGACTATATAATCCCCTGGACCCCTGGATGCAAAGAAAACAACAAGTGGGAGAATGTTGGGTATGTGTTATATTCTTTGCATGTGTGTGTGTGGTCGCGTTAGATACGACAACTATGTCTGAAGATCCCTTCACCTAGAGATCTGTTGTGTGCATTGGGCACGTTCCTAGGGTTGTCCCAGGGGGGGTAGGTATGCCCCCCCCTGGTTACATGCAGCGTTCGGGGCAGTGCCCCGAATATTTTTTTTTTGGGCGATTTTTGCTATTTTTAGTGGATTTTGCTATTTTTAGCGGATTTGTAAATTAATCCCAGATTAAGGGATTAGGGTTTTGGTATCTACGGAATACCTAAAAACATTGTATATATTGTATGGAGAATGCTGAAATTTGATATAATGAAAATAAGAAAGGTTTTCCTAGTTGAGGGTTTCCGGTATAAAATCTCTGTGTACTCTATGTATGAGCCATTGATTAATTTATGTATTGCTTAAGAATCTATATGCATTGCTTTACTTCGCATTTTTAAAACTTACAAAGGGATCATGCAGACATGCATCGTTTAGATTCCTCAAGTCTACATAAATGCTTATTCCCCCTTTCTTCTTTTCTTGCACTATCACAGGGATAATCCACTTAGATTCTTCCACAGGTTCTATGACACAAACCTCTAACATTTTTTCAATTTATTCCTTCACTTTCTGCTTATACACTAGATTCAACTTGTAAGGTCTCTCTATTATTGATTTGGCATCTGGTTTCAAAGGGAACTTCATCTTTCCAAGTTATCCTACTACCCCTTTTATCTTTGAAAACGTCAGTGGAAACAAATCCGTATACTTGTGCAGTAACTCTGTTATTATTTCTACTATCTAGTTATCCCAATAACCCCCAATACTTGCAATCTTTGGATTCTTTGTTGTTCCAATATTTAGTTTCTTTATCTTCAGAGGTGCAACAAAATCTTCTGACTCTAACTATGGCCCTTCTACTTCTCTTTCCGCTTCAACTTTTGTGATCTGGATATTGCACGGGTTTTCTTTGGCTGGGTCATCTTCTGCGATGTGATAACAATGTAACAATTGTATGACTGTATGTCTCTTCTGGTTCTGATAAGATGACACAATTTCCACTTCAAGTTCTTCAAAAATACATTATCTTACCACCTTTAGTGCTATATCTATCTCTAGACTCTCATGCTCAAATGAAAATGTGATCAAAAAATTCAACTGCAAATCTTCCCAGCTTGTAGTTTCTCTGCGTAGTTCCAATTCTGTGTACCAATTCCTTGGAATTCCTTCTAATGTGTGAATAAAATGATGTGGCCATTCCTCTGGTGGTACCAATATCCACCGAATTATACATCTGTCTATATGTTCTCTGGGTTGTCCAATTCCATCGTACTTCTCCACATATATGTTCTCATGTTTTGTGCCCAATCTGATGTGCAGTAATCTCTTGCATTGATACCATTTATTGATCTTCTCCTTATGATTTCCCCACCAACATGCATGTGTTAATTTCAAGGTGATGTCCAATACTGGAAGCCTTTGATTTTCCACCAATTCAAACTCAAACTTCATTAAAAATTGTTCTAATTCATTCTGACCATAAAAGTGGGAGGTTCTCTTACCTCTATACCAACCCATCTTAGTGTGTGGGTCATCCTTTCACATATTCTAGTAGATAACTCATGAAAAAATGTTGTTGTCAATTCTCCAGACCTGTATTTGAATCTGAAGCACAAGAACTAGTGCTTCTCCAGTTGAGCATGCCATCTATTGTTGGGTTGATGTAATCTTCTTCTCATGCAATAGTTTTATACAACTAGTTTATTTCTTCTGTAATAAAATTCTCTATCACATGTTCAACATATATTCCTCCCTCTAAGGGATCTAATGTTTCTATAACTCTATATTCCCATGATTCAAAAGAATCTTCCTGGTCTTCAATTTGATGATAGTATGATTATCAAATTCCCAATCCAGTCCCAACAATGTTGGATAGGGTGTAGTTCTATCTAATATGTCAATCACTTCAAAGTCTTCCATGGTGCACACACCATATAGATCCACTGGTATTCCTTTCAATCTACCAATTGGTATCACTCTATGTCATTTTGATAACTTCAACTGGATGGGTGAATATACCAATGTAGGTTCCCCCATACCTTCCCATGTCTTCTTAGGAAAAACATTTACTTCATAGTCGGACATACCCCAAGTCTAATATGATATCACCCATATTGAAATATCCAATGTTTGCATTTAACCTGAAATACCTACTTGTTCTTATCTTCTCACATATTTGATTGACTATTTTTTGTTCTAATTTCATCTCTACTCCATAATTGCACTTTTCTATCAGACTTCATAATACTTGCAAAGAGTTTTTATCATTCAACAACTTCACAGAAGACCCCAAAACATTTCTTAGATTACTTGTGTGTTCTGAAGGATGATATCTGTTGGTCTGATCAAACAGATGAGGCTGTCATACAATGGTACATCATATCATGGTTTTGTACTTGAAGTAGAGACAATATTCTCCTTCAAAATCTATTTTCTAGCCTCCTTGAATGTCTCCCTCTCCTTGCGCACATCAAAATTATGTTGAGGTGTTGTATTCTTTCTAATCCACTGGTGTTGGTCCTGATTCTACTTTACTGCATCTGCTCCTATTTTGGCTCCTCCTCTAGTAACTATATTTATCTTCTTCCCATCCTCTTCTATGGTTTCCACAACAATCCATTGAACATTCTAATTGTTCTGGTTCCTCTTTTCCTGTATCTTTGTCAACAGTGTCAAACATTATTTTGTGCCATGGTCTATTGCGCGAAAATACATACATGTTGTTGGTGAATGTGGGAAATACCTTGCATAATGCCCAGGTTTTTGAAAATTGTGACAAGTCACTAGTCCTCTATCTTCTCCAAATCCTCTTCCTACACTACCTCCTCCTCTGAAGCCTCCTTTGTTTCCTTGATTTCATCTGTGTTGTGTATTATACTGTGGTGCCTGATTTTATTGTGGTTGCACATTATTATACTGTGGTGGCACTACAAACTATTTCATGTTATTATACTACGGTGCTGATGTAAACTATTGTGCATTATTATAATGAGGTTGAGTTGTAAACTGTTGCACGTTGATATACTGTGGTGGTGTTGCAAACTGATACACATTATTATACTGCGGCTGTGTTGTAAATTTGTGCGTAGGTTGTCCTATCATTAACTAAGCCTACACCCTATAAGTATCTAATATCCTCTCCTTCATTATTTCCAAAGTTTTGTTGTCCTTGTATTCATGTCCTACTGACTTACATAAGTTAAATAATGTACTCTTAGGTATTGTTTGATACTTTTGAATCATAGGACAATGATAAGGATCATGTCCATGTGATCTACATATCTCACACCATGGTCCTCCTATGGGTAAAGGATTCGGCATTCCTATTCCAAAATGTGGCACAAAGGTTGGGCACTCATTCTTATGATGTCCTTTTGTTATGCATAGTGTGCACTAAACATCTTCCCTCTTCTCCTTACCTTTTTTCTGATTCAACTGAAATTCCAGGATCTTTAGATTTGATCTTAGCTCTTCCACATCTGCATCTGTATGCTTATATTGATTTTCCTCCAATTGCAAGGATGCTTGCAAGGACTTATCCTGAGTTTGGAACTTATGTTGCCTCAATGGATACTTCAAATGTGGCAATAAATAATTAAAAAAAAAAACCTATATTTCATATATGTGATAGGATACTTCAACTTACCTTTCAGTCTCTTGAATTTCTAATCAACTTCCCAAACTTATTCTTCTGGCTTCTATTTTATTTCTATCATCTCATTCATGAACTGATCCTCTAAAATTGGCCACTGAAACTCATTGATTAATGCCTTATTCACATCTGCGACAGTTGTAGGCGCTCCTTGTGGACTGTTTACTGCGAGGCCTATATACTAGTCTAGTGCAGAGTCTCTAAATTTGATTCCAAGCTGGGAAAAATTTGTATCTTCATCTGTGATCCGCTAAGTTGCTCAAATATTCTCAAAGATAAATAAATGCTTCTTTGGGTCCTCCAAAACTTCTCCACAGAACTCTAGTAACCAAATAGTTGGATCTACTCCTGCCATTGTGAAATTTGTTGTACTACCACCTCCATGTGGTGTAGATACTTGACTAATGCTAGCTGAATGAATTTACATTGGACCCTCTTCCTAATAAAAGTATTATACCACTAATCACTTGTTGGCTAACCGGTTCTTTTTCTTTAGATGTCTTATTCGCATCTGAAATGGGGAGCCTTTTTCTGGGCTAGACCCTTGACCTATGGTTTTCCTCTCATATGTGGCATGAAATATTTCCTCAATATGCCCCATCGCATGGACATCCTCTACCTATTCATCATCATTGTCCAAGCCCTCCTGCTTGGATACTTCCCTCTTCTTACTATTGATCTTATACTGGTAGGGTTGTCCACTGCACGTCACTCCCACGCATCTCAATATATCCTTGGTCTATTCCTCATCCGTCATTATGGGGTCCATTTCTTCCTTCTTCTAGCCTCTCTCTAGATCCCTCTCCATATATCATATCTTCCATAGTGCTTCCCCCAGTTCCCCCATGCACGCAGATCGATTTAGCTATCTGATGTCATTGTCATCACTCCTTTATCATGTAATAAAATATTGATTGACGTGTAAAGTAATCGAATGTACCTTCCTCTTGTTCCCTTCAAAAAATCCTTCTCTACAATAGTGTATGACTTCACAGTATCGACTGCAAAATCAGTAATAAATCCTACAACAATATTGTCTAACCAAAAATCCACTGCGGACGTGAATTTATTATTAACTCTTTCCAAATGCGAAATATTCTTAGTATTCCACTCTACTGGTATGATCCGGTTAGTGGGATGAGTATCCTTGAACCTCAATATCCACTCTTGTAACAACTCTAGGAAATAACATAAAAATGCCTCATGCAAATAAGTAAACACATACTTGTCCAAATACTGGCGCATTGTATACCTGAAACTTCTATTATATTTTTTCACAAACCCAAGTTGTTTTTTATCCAACCATCTTTCAATATTCACTGTCCTTCTCATCAAATCCATTCTAGTCCAATATTCTAAGTTCCAACCAAAAACGGAACCATTTGTTGGATGTATGGGTTGACTCGGGTTCTACCTTAGTTCTCCAACAAAACCCTAGAAACCATCGGCCCTTTTGGAGATCAGAAGGCAACACTGTGCACAGAGTGCACAACAAAGTCTCACCCAAGATGGCTTATGGGTGACTGCAGGACCCAAATGTTTGCAATCATGGAAGAGATGGTGCTCTTGGGGATGTTAGGCATATTATATACTTCAACATTCATCAGATCTACCATTTCTTTAACCATTAACATTCATTCTGCACAACTAATATAGTATTCATTGTAAATTAAGTCTTAACATATTCATCCATTCATTCATCATAAATAATAGCAACACGTAAAGGTAACATTCCACACAATAACATAGGTTTTACCGTGGTTCACCCCCCTGGGCTACATTCACAAAGATATGGCTTCTTGATTATTCATCTTCAATTCTCTATTGTTGGAGTTACTTAACACACACCTACGATTTATTTTTCCTAAGGTTTTTCCTTGTTTATTAGTCATTATTTAGTCTCCTATATTTTAGGAAGAATATTCCTTTAGGGAGAATATTCTCTTCAGTTTGATCAGTTGAGTGGAGCCTAGATAATACATTGGGATTATCACCATGAAGCATTGGGATCATCACCAGCTAATGTGAATTTTCCTTGGGGTCATCACCAGTCTAGAACATTACTCATGATTCTCTGATCTCCTCCTCACTTCACTCTATTTCAGTCAATTAATTGAAGACTGATAGACTAGTTAACTCAGACTAGGTGGCAGTTCACTCCCGTAACTTCTTGAGAGACTAGACTAGGTGGCAGTTTACTCCCATAACTATTGGTGTGTGTCTAGATCACTTTATACCACCACTATGGTGCATTATTTACTCATGTAGCCTATATCTATTGTAAATTATTCACTCTTTGAATGTGGAATACGGTTAATGAGAATTCTTCCATTCTTTCTCTTTGCTTCTTATTTCTCAATTTATCTCTGCAAATGTGTGTGGTATTTTCTAGCTAGATATATTATGTGCAGGTTCAACACATTTACATGGTATCAGAGCCGACAAACTGCTAATAAAAAGCTACACCAAATTATTTTTTCAGGTACTGAAGATTGAAGAACGCAAAAAAAGATGGATTATTCACCAGCAATACTTCTCATGCCTCATAACTATTTGGAATGGAAGCCAAAAAATTCTTCTTCTGCTCAGATGCAGAGTCTTGTACCAAATAACTATTGCAATGTTAGTAGATCATGATTTTGCTGATGAGAAAAATGATTTTCTGAATAGACAAGATATGGCCATAAAATGTATCCTCTGATTTATTTCTCCTGAAATTCTCCATAAAGTAAATGACTCACAAGAATCAACTCCAAATGAATTATGGACCAGATTGGAGGTTCTATTATGGAATAAAAAAGATTGTGAATATTTCATGTATGAGGTTGAACAGATAGAGCCATAAGAGAAGCCATCAAAAGATCAAACATTTTATTCTGAAGAGTCTTCTACACAAGTATTTGCACAAATTTGTATTCCATTAATTGAAGATGATGTCTACTCCATTTAAGATTTGTTTTCTGAATTCATGTGGAAGATATATGGCATGCATCTCAGGGGTCACATGCAGACACTTTTCCATGCGCAATGCATGCATCTCATGAGACAAAAAAGGAGTCACACACATCTGATCTGGATGTATGCAGGAACATAATGAAATACAGAAATACACATGAACGCAGATATGCAGCAGAAGAAAAACTTCATTTCATTAACAACAAATGACTGAAATATGCTTACATAAAGAATGGAAATAAAATAGCTCGGGCACTGGTATCTTATCTCTGAGAAGAGATGTGGCGGCTATTGGCCTATGAACTCTATGTTACAATGAGGCTCGAAGGCCTGTATATTATTGAGAAACAATGGAAAACCCTAAACATCCAAAAACCTAACCCTAGGAGATGAAATGCCAGAATATGGACCTCGTTGGGGTAAATTGGTACATCGATTTCTCGGGGTCGTAACTTTGGCATACTATCTATGTTTGATGCACATGATACATCATTAGAAATATCTATCCGAGGACTACACTGCTGATAGCGAATATCAAGTCTGGAACGGACTCATATCCGAAGAATATGAGTCTGTTCCAGACTTGATATTCATTGTTAGCAGTGTATTCCTTGGATAGATATTTCTAACGATGTATCATGTGCATCAAACAGAGATAGTATTCCAAAGTTACGACCCTGGGAAATTGATGTACCAATTTACCCCAACGGGGCCCATATTCTGGCATTTCATCTCCTAGGGTTAGGTTTTTGGATGTTTAGGGTTTTACATTGTTTCTCAATAATATATAGGCCTTCAAGCCTCATTGTAACACAGATTTCATAGGCCAGTAGCTTCCACATCTCTTCTTAGAGATAATCTACCAGCGCCCGAGCTATTTTATTTCCATTCTGTCTGTAAGCATATTTCAGTCATTTGTTGTTAATGAAATGAATTTTTACTTCCGCTGCATATCTGCGTTCATGTGTATTTTTGTATTTCATTGTGTTCTTACATAAATATGGATCATTGGTATCAGAGAAGTCTGTTATTTCTTGATCCTTCTTTGCATGTCCCCAATGATATCGGGGTATAAGGAGCTAGGGCTCGATCTAGTTGAACCGTTGCAAGATCATCCTCGCAAACCCCAACGGTCGTCCATGGAGGAAGAAAAGAAATATGAGGGAGCAGGATATCCTATCAAATTATTGCTCGAGGAGGCCCTCAAGAAATAAAGGAACACGATGATGGACAACTTTTCCCAAATCCTTCAATGGCTGCCCATTGGCAGCGCATCTACATCCAACAACCACTCTGTAGGTGCCACTCCTTTTAAGGTACAAGTAAAATTTTACATTCCCATATTTGAGGGCCAAATAGATGTAGATGGCATTGATATATGGTTGAATCTGCTAGAAGGATAATTCTCGATTCATGACTTTTCCTACCGAGAAAGGATTATTTTTTCACTCCTTAAAGTCGCCCCCCATGTCAAGGACTGGTGGGAAACCTACTGGGAGAAATAGAGCGAGGGGGAACCCTCTCTATTCTCGGTCGCACTCACTTGGAATTCTTTCCGAGATTCCATTAAGGAACAATATTATCCTGTGGGGAGCTATGAGGACAAATACATACAGTGGACTACGTTGCGGCAACAAAGAGACCAAGATGTGCATGAGCTGATGAATCTGTTCCATACCCTACGCACAAAGTTGGGTATCAAATATTCAGAGAAACATTTTGTGTTAAAGTACCGCAGTTATCTTCATAGATACATTAAGAAGGAAATGGAGTTCCTCAACATCTGCTCGCTTGGTGCAGCATACCGTTATGCTGCCAAGATTGAGCAGAAGTTCAAACAGAAGAAGCGAGACTTTGGGTTTGCAAATCAGAAGCGAGGGAAAGGTACTGCCAAACCACTGAACAAAGGACCAAGCCAAGGTGGGGCAGCCCGGGACAACCCGCCAAAGCTGCAAGAAAAGAAAAACATCACAAATCCAAAAAAGGACATGGGGAAGTGGTGTGAGTTCCATAAGAGCTCCACTCACAACACAAGTGAGTGTCGGGCCAAGTAGTCACTGGTAGCCGAGTTGAAGGCTTCTGAATCGAATGCAGGCTCTGACTCTGAATCAGAACCCAACAAGGGGAATGACATGGGGAAGTAGATTATCGATGCGGAGCCCAATGTCATTGTTGCCACCATGAAGATCCAGAAGAAGGAACCAGAAGATCTAGAGGAGGCAGAGCGCCTCTTCCATTCCCATATGTGGGTAAAGGGTTCCCTGTTGCAATTCATTGTCGACAGCAGGAGCCAGAAGAACCTCATCTCAGTAGAGGTTGTGAAATGGTTGGGCTTGCTGACCACAACACACCCACAACCATACACCATCAGGTGGCTGCACCAAGGACGGGACCTCCACGTAAGCCAACAATGTCGCCTTCTCTACAGCATCAAGACCTTCACGGATGAGGTATTATGTGACATTTCTCCTCTTGATGTTTCTAATGTATTATTAGACCAACCATACTTGTGGAAGCGACACATTGTGTATGATTCCAAGCCTCGTGTTGTTATTATTACTTTAGGAAATAAGATGTACATGATACTGGAAATAGCACCGCCTACAGCCATCTCTTTGGTTACTGCAAAACAATGCAGTAAGCTCATTGCCAAAACCAAGAAATTTGTTTTCCTGATGATTTGACCTCAGGGAAAGAAGAATACTACGGCCACGACCTCCAGACAGGGCCCCTCTTCATGACAGCAACAAATGGATAAGGTCGTGGAGGAGTACGAGGACATCTTCACCTCCCCCACAGGGGTGCCTCTACACTGTCAGGTCAAGCACCCCATCGATCTGACCCCAGGTGTGTCAATTCCCAATGGACTGATCTATCGACGTTCTATTCTGGAGAATGATGAAATCAAGAGGCAGATTCAAGAGTTGTTGCAGCAGGTCACATCCGGCCGATTTCATCTCCCTGTGGGAGCTCGATCATGCTAGTGCAGAAGAAGGATGGTACTTGGAGACTCTACATTGACTATCGGGAACTAAACAAGATCATTGTCCGGAATAGGTACCCGATCCCACAGATTGATGACCTTCTGGACCAACTCAAGGGGGTTAAATATTTCAGCAAGATCAACTTGAAGTCTAGGTATCACCAGGTACCAATCGAACCCTCTAATGTGTGGAATACTACCTTCAAATCCAAGGAGGGCCTTTTCGAATGGTTGTTCATGCCTTTCGGGTTGATGAACGCCCCTGCAACCTTCATGAGACTAATGGATGACATCTTTTGACCATTCACCAACTCATTTGTAGTGGTGTACTTGGATGACATTCTGATCTTCAGCCAGACTTGGAAAGAGCACCTCCACCACATTCGACAAGTCCTCCAAACACTATGGCAACACAAGTTGTGTGCCAATTTGGAGAAGTACACATTTAGCATGCCCTAGGTTCAGTATCTGGGATACATTATTGATGAGATGGGGGTGCATGTGGATCTAGCCAAGATCCAATTCATTCGGGATTGGCTGGCCCCAACCACCCTAATAGAGCTCCGCAACTTTTTGGGTCTTGCCAATTTCTACTGCAGGTTTGTGTTGGGATTCTCTCATATCACTTGGCCCTTGATTCAAGTCACCTAGGGAGGAGCGAAAGAAAAATTATTTTGTTCTGAATCTCAATAGAATGTGTTCGACAATTTGAAGCATCGTCTCTGCTCTACACCAGTGCTCACATTACTAGACTTGCAACAACCATTTGAGATCCAGACAGATGCCTTCGACTATGATATTGGGGAAGTCCTTACTCAATAGGGGAATCTAGTGGCATATCACAGTGAGATACTTTCCGATACAGTCCGGAAGTATCCCACTTATGACAAGGATATGTATTCCATTGTGCGGGCTTGCTGACAATGGAAGAATTACATTTTGGGAAATGAAACGGTCATCCACACAGACCACCGATGCTTGCAGTTCATACAGACACAAGGGAAGTTGCAGAACAATCTCCATTAGAAGTGGTCCACATACCTGCAACATTTTCATTTGAACATTAAGTACAAGAAAGGAAGCACCAATAATGTTGTAGACTACCTCATCCAACCCCCTATCCTGGCACTAACCACGGTGCTCAACTCTTATGGGCACGAGACTTTCGATTGGCCACTTCTCTACAAAAGTGATCCAAAATTAGGCCACACATACAATACACTCTTGGAAGGTAAGAAAGTTCCTAATTTTCACCTCCAGGATGCCCTGCTATGTCACCTAGGACATCTTTGTGTTCCTTCAAGCGAGCGTGCCAAGATGATTTGGGAGGCGCACTATAGTCAGGTCCCTGGGCATTTCAGGGTCAAGAAAACCGTGGCAGTACTGCAAAAGTATTTCTATTGGCCGAACCTTCAACAGGATGTCAGGAAGTACATCAAGTCCTACACTACTTGCGCCATTGCCAAACCAACCATTAAGAAGCAAGGCCTCTATACTCCATCGCCCACCCCTAGTCGACCTTGGGAATCCATCTCCATGGATTACATGTAGGGCCTTCCTTCTACTAAGCATGGAAATGACTATGTTTTCTTGGTCGTCGACAGATTCTCGAAGATGTCCATTATGATGGAATGCAAGAAGAATATCACAACAGAAGCCACTTCTAAACTTTTCTTTGAACGAGTGTGGGTACACTTTGGGATCCCATAGTCTATCATCTCAGATCGGGACAGCAGGTTCCTCAGTACATTTTGGTCCAACCTCTGGTCAATGCTGAACACCAAGCTCACCAAGTCCACATCTTTCCATCCACAAACTGATGGCCAGACAGAGGTTGTCAACCGAATGATTATACACATTCTTCACATGTACAACTCAAAGAATCCACGCACATGGGATGAGAGCCTCCCCTATGTACAACACATCTACAACTGGGCTCTCCATAGCTCAACCAGCCACAACCCCTTTCAAGTGGGCTTGGGATTCCAGCCACTATGTCCCATTGACGTAGCCATGCCATTTGTGGCTTCTCAGGCAGATTCAGCCCCTGTTCAGTCTGAGGCTGACAAGGAAAAAAACTTCATTGAGTGCATTCAGCACATCCTCCAACAAGTTCATGACATCTTGGACAGAGCCAATGCTAAGTACAAGCAGCGACATGATCAACATCAAGTGCCACACAACTTCCAGGTGGGCGACAAAATGTGGCTACATTTTCAAAAGGAGTGCCTCGCTGGACCCTACCGCAAGATTCGCCCACTCAGATATGGGCCATACACCATCACCAAGGCTATAGGGGACAATGCCTTTGAGCTCAGTATTCCACCATTCCTTGGTCTGCACCCAGTGTTCAATGTCGACTGCCTTCGACCCTACTTTCCACCTCTACTGGACACATCCAAAATGGAAGAACAACTCACACCAACAGAGTTAAACCCATATTGCATGGAACAAGCCACAACTGATCGGATTATGGACACACAGATCAAGAACACCTGCCAACAGAGGATCCAGCTATATCGAGTTATCAAAGCAGGCCAACTCCTTCACCAGGGCAAGTGGCTCACCAGGGACCAAGTTCAACAGAAGTTTCCTCATCTCATGGAGGAACTTAAACGCAATGGGGACCATTGCTTCCTAAGGGGGGAGGAATGATCTAGGTGGATATTGGTGGCCACCCGCCTATTCCAACTGGACCCACACCATTGTTTCTTTTGTTTTTTCAGTTTCCTTAATTGTAGCACAATTTACTATTTTTAGCAGTTTTTCGAGTCCTGAACTTCCGGAGCCGTTTTGAGGCCCTAAACGACGTTTTTTGGGCATGAATGCTTCAAAAAAACAATGGTGTGGGTCCAAGTGGAATAGGCGGGTGGCCACCAATATCCACATGGATCAACATCAGACTCAATTATGATATTTTCTGAGACAAATTTGCAGAAAAATATTGGATATTTGAATTTCTGGAAAATATCCAATTTCAAAAAAAAAATCGTCTGAAACAGAGTCCGAGAAGTGAAGTTATGATCATTTTAAAATCAACAAAATTTCAACATTTTTTTGGAAACGACCGCACGGTTTTCAAAGTTTCATCCAAAATTTATTTGGATATTCTTCATTACAAGAAGAGAAAGTGGATGTGTGGAAATCCAAATGGTGCATCTACTTCATCATATCCGTGCAGACATCTACAGCTTCAAAAAAATATTCAACGAGCACAAACTTGCACAGTTGCGAGGTCTTCTTGGAGTGAAGGACACGATTGCTCAGCAACTGCTTTTTGT